>LR812541.1:53142603-53319793 GCA_903798195.1 Danio kyathit
TCAGTGTTTCTTATTCATCGTGTATGTGTGTGTGCAGGTCGTGGTGACGGTGATGCCGGTGATATGGAGGGCCGCAGGTCTTTTCGTTATCCCGACAGTCATCAGCTGTTTGTTGGAAATCTTCCTCATGACATTGACGAGGGCGAACTGAAGGACTTCTTCATGAGTGAGAACCTTTGAGCTTTGACTGTACAACATTTCAGCATCGATATCACAGGATCTGGAGTGACCCATTAATATTATAATAACCAAGTTTAATCCTTGTATGCTCTTAGGTCATTTTTATCCACTCTGGGGTTGTTTTGAGTCTTAATTTGGCCACAACTTCCTCTGTGTTTTAGAAAATAGGATGAGTTTTGGGGATAAATCTTATTTTGATGCATATTTTGGCAAAATGCTTTGAATGGTTTAAAAAAATACACTCTGGGCAAATTGACTCCCCTTTGGTTATATTAGGGGCTGTTTTTGCCCCATGGACTTTCATTATAATCATATTTTTAAATTGTAAATCCATGACAGCATATAATCATGCTTTCTTGATTGTTGCTGGTTTTCCCTGCTAGGAAGAGGTAACATTTGTCATTTTTTCTGTTGATCACTAGTTGTAGTGCAAAGAAAGCTTTTATATGGAGTATTGTGTGTGTGTGTGATGCTTTGTTTCATTCAGCGTTTGGAAATGTGATGGAGATGAGAATCAACACCAAAGGCGTCGGAGGGAAACTGCCCAACTTTGGATTTGTGGTGTTCGATGATTCAGATCCAGTGCAGAGGATTCTGGGAGCAAAGGTTTGTGACTGTGCTTTTCTGAATGTCCAGATAATTTAATACAGGACAAAAACGGATTGAATGTCCATCATTGCACTTTAAAAAGATGTTGAGCCTCGTATCAATGATAATGACAGTATTTTTTCTTTATATGTCAAATTAGTACAAGTTATTATCATACTTCAGTAAATGTGACTTCAAATTAGGGTTTGCACAAAAGTAATCTAAATGTAATCCAAAAAGTGATCCATTACATTACCAAAATGTCTCATCTAAAAGATCAAACAAGGATTAGCATAATGTAATCTAAATGCAATCCAAAAGTAGTCAGATTTCATTACATAAATGTGCAATCTAAGTAATCTAAATGTAATCTAAAAAGTAGTCAGATTACATTGCCAAAATGTGTAATCCGTTTAAATAAGGGTTAGCACAAAAGTAATCTAAATATAAACCACTAGTAGTCCGATAACATTACCAAAGTGTGTAATCTAAGAGATCAAATAAGGGTTAGCACAAAAGTAATCTAAATGTAATCCAGTAGTAGTCAGATTACATTAGCAAAATGTGTAATCTAAGAGATCAAATAAGAGTTGGCACAGAAGTAATCTAAATGTAATTCAAAAAGTAGTCAGATTACATTACAAAAATGTGTAATTTAAGAGATCAAATACGGGTTAGCACAAAAGTAATCTAAATGTAATCCAAAAAGTAGTCAGATTACATTGCCAAAATGTGTAATCCGTTTAAATAAGGGTTAGCACAAATGTAATCTAAATATAAACTACTAGTAGTCAGATAACATTACCAAAGTGTGTAATCTAAGAGATCAAATAAGGGTTAGCACAAAAGTAATCTAAATGTAATCCAGTAGTAGTCAGATTACATTAGCAAAATGTGTAATCTAAGAGATCAAATAAGGGTTAGCACAAAAGTAATCTAAATGTAATCCAGTAGTAGTCAGATTACATTAGCAAAATGTGTAATCTATGAGATCAAATAAGGGTTAGCACAAAAGTAATCTAAATGTAATCCAAAAAGTAGTCAGATTACATTGCCAAAATGTGTAATCCGTTTAAATAAGGGTTAGCACAAAAGTAATCTAAATATAAACCACTAGTAGTCAGATAACATTACCAAAGTGTGTTATCTAAGAGATCAAATAAGGGTTAGCACAAAAGTAATCTAAATGTAATCCAGTAGTAGTCGGATTACATTAGCAAAATGTGTAATCTACGAGATCAAATAAGAGTTGGCACAGAAGTAATCTAAATGTAATCCAAAAAGTAGTCAGATTACATTACAAAAATGTGTAATTTAAGAGATCAAATACGGGTTAGCACAAAAGTAATCTAAATGTAATCCAAAAAGTAGTCAGATTACATTGCCAAAATGTGTAATCCGTTTAAATAAGGGTCGGCACAAATATAATCTAAATATAAACCACTAGTAGTCAGATAACATTACCAAAGTGTGTAATCTAAGAGATCAAATAAGAGTTGGCACAAAAGTAATCTAAATGTAATCCAGTAGTAGTCAGATTACATTAGCAAAATGTGTAATCTACGAGATCAAATAGGAGTTGGCACAGAAGTAATCTAAATGTAATCCAAAAAGTAGTCAGATTACATTACCAAAATGTGTAATCTGATCAAATAAGGGACGGCACAAATATAATCTAAATGTAATCCAGAAGTAGTCTGATTACATTACCAACATGCATAATCCAAGAGATCAAATAAGGGTTAGCATAATGTAATCTAAATGCAATCCAAAAGTAGTCCGATTACATTACATAAATGTGCAATCTAAGGCTACGTTCACACTGCAGGCAAATGTGGCCCGAATCTGAACTTTTGGCCCATATGTGACTCATGTCTTGACAGTGTGAACAGCCCAAACCGCATGGAATCTGATCTTTTCACTTCAGATTTGTGCGACTTTCATATGTAGTCTTAAATCAGACACAGATCTGATGTTTTGCAATGCGACCGCAGTGTAAACGGTTATGTCGGATTTCATGTGACTTTTACATAATCTTCGAGCGACATGCGTCATCATTCTGTGCTGCAGACATCATCTACACCTCTGCAGCATAGTAGAATAACACACAAGGCGATTACTTTACCACAGAAAGTTGGTTGTTCATTTGGAAATAGATTTTGAAGGCCAAACTGGTGCTTTTTAACCACTCTGGTTAATGATCGGGGCATGGGATGATCGCGATGCTAAAGAGCGTCAGGGGTGTTGCGGAAAAGGGGATCCGTGCACAAAGGAGGGGGCACTTTCATTTTAAGGATGAACATTATCTCTGAGCGAATAAAGGGCAGGAGCACCCAAACCCCCCATCTGCACGTGTCTGTTGTTTATAACGAAGTAAAAAAAAAATAACTGCAAATGATCAGTGTTTTCAATTACAAGGGACTTATTTTAGGTTTCAAATGCCGAAATGCACATTAGTAGTAGCAGAACAACCCTTTACAGTTCATGTAATACACCACGGTTGTCTGTGAAAAGGGCAATAATCATATTAAGCATAATCTGACAACGTGCTTCATAAAGTATACACATTTTGTGTTGTCCGTAACTATAATTCTGCGCATGCGGGTCAGTTTACGACCATGATCTGTTCACTCTGCAAATCTGATATTGGCCACATTTATAACAACAGTGTGAACAGCTAGGCCAAAATATCAGATCTGAGAAAAAATCAGATTTGAGCACTAAGCCTCGCAGTGTGAACAAAGCCTAAGAGATCAAATAAAAGGGAGCACAAACGTAATCCAAAAGAAGCCCGATTACATTACCAAAATGTGTAATCCAACAGATCGAATAAGGGTTGGCACAAAAGTAATGTAATTTGTCTACTTTTGGATTACATTTAGTAGGGTTGGGCGATGTTGACAAATTTGTCATCATACGATGTCTAATGTGAACATTGGCGATGGACGATGGTATCGTCGTCGTAGGCGGGGTGGGGGTCTTTGTTGTTAAATATCAATTAATTCATAACGAATTTAATAATTGTAGCGTATCGTTTTCACTACCTGACCCACATGGTCTTTGCTTTACCCATGACCAAACCATAAATAAATAAAGTTATACACAAATTACCACCTGTCAATCACTTTTTTTCCGCGGGACTCTGGCATGAGTAGGCGGAGTGATCTGTGTCCTTATAATGGCTTTTCCCCACAGCTGATGGCGGAGACGAGACGAGAGTTCGTTTGGAGTTCACTGTAATTTGTATTGTGATTGATGATAACTTCCTTATTTTATTATTATTATGAGGACATAATAACAAGTAAAGATGCTAGAGCTCGACCGTTTTGTTCACACTTGCGCCTGATATTTTATGCGACCTAAAATATGTATTTGAAAGCATTTGTGCTAGTGCATACATTTTTACACCTGTTTTCACTGCAAAATCCTCACAAGCGTGCGCAGATTTAGGAGACATTTATGCAGAATGCATCTTTGCACCTAAAAACACCAATCGCAGAGCTCAGGAACAGATTAAAACAGTTGTCATGTGAACTTGCTGAAGTAAAAGAAGCCAGCAAAGCTTGCCCCGCCTTTGTGCTCTTCCTATTGGCCCACTGCTCTAGAACTGACCGCGAATGGATTGGTTAATATCAGCTGTCAATCACTCAGTCAACGCCTTCTGCGTTCACATGACAGGAGCAACAGCCGCGGAAATGTGACGCGCTGAAGATGAGAGAATGAAAATAACACTGACAGATTTAGTTTTAGAAAGCACCTAAAGTTAAATAATGGCACATCTGATTAGTGATCATGTGCATTCAGTTAATCATTAACATTCAGTTAATCCACCATTTACACTTTTCCAAGAGTGGATTAAAGACTTCCAGTGGCTTCAAGTCCACTATGAAAATAACTAAAGCCATTCACTGTAAAGTCTGTGGGACGGGGTTTACAGGTAACAGCGTTTGCCACTGAATCTACAGAGGTGCTGTATAATCCTCACGATGTATTTAATCCTCACGAGGCTGTCAGCCGTGCAAACAGCAGCTATAAGTATAATATAACACAGCTCATGAAAAGACCGTTATTGCTATTAAGATGACATGCAAATAATAAGTTATATATCAATATACATGTGGGGCGGGGCGATGGATCACGATGCCGGCTCAGCATCGTGAAGTTTATCAGCCATCGGCGATGGACGATGACATCGTCTATCGGCCCAACCCTAACATTTAGATTACTTTTGTGCTAACCCTTATTTGATCTGTTGGATTACACATTTTAGTAATCTTAATGTAATCCAGAAGTAGTCCGATTACATTACTAAAATGTGTAATCTACGAGATGCACAGATGAATTGTTCAGCACAAAATTAGCAACGTGAGCTAACAAAATCAATATGGTTAGTTTTGATTTCATCTGTACTTCAATATAGTCTCTGTTCTCCTGTTTCCTGCAGCCCATCATGTTTCGTGGTGAAGTGCGTCTGAATGTGGAGGAGAAGAAGACCAGAGCGGCCCGTGAGCGTGAGACCAGAGGACCGCCAGACGCCCGCCGCGGACCCAGAGGCATTATGGGTAACGGGATGGGGCGTGAGCGAGACTCCCGCGGGCCACCGGCCTCCAGAGGAGGGATGGGAGCAGGACGAGGCCAGATCGGAGAGGGCCGCTTCACTGGCCCGCGCACACGCTAAATCGCAGAACATACCTTTCTCTATTCAGTCTTTATGTTGTCGTTTTCTCTCCATGTCTCTCTCTCTGGCTTTCGGACTGTGACTGGCCATCAAAGACTCAACAGAAACTCAGCTTTGTATTATTCCCGTCATGATCTCGCCGTGAGCTTTTTTTTTTTTTGTCCTATAAAACACAAGTGGAATGTCACGAAGGGGTTTCCTCATGGAACGGATCTCTCACATTTTATAACGGACGAACATCAGCGCTTCGTAAATCAGTGCTCCGTGTACACTATTTATTTTCCTAGTAAATAAAACAGTGGTGGTGCCTTAACTCGATTCTCGCCCTTTCTGTCTGTCTGTCCGTGGATCTGCAGTATTTCAGGTCTGGTTCAATCTGACGGAGTCCATGATTCTCTGTTTTTCTTTGCATGGCTGTTTTTGTTTTGTTTTTTTGGGACGATCTTTGCGCACAGTTATCTGAAGCCCTTCTACACATGTTTGCTTCAGCCTGGACTTCAGTCGGCTTCAGCAGGTTTTTGTTTTGAATGTGTGTTTTTTTGACTTTCAATAAACTACTGAAATCTGCAACAACGGCGTTGAATTTGATTGTTTATTTGGAGTAGGTCCAATTTCGCTAGCTATGTTTTCGTATTAATATGCAAATGAGATTTATGCGCAAATTTCGATTCAACTCGTCTTTTTTTTATAGCGCTTTAACAATGTAGATTGGGTCAAAGCAGCTTAACATAGTAGATTATAGTACATTGAAACTGTGTCAGGCCAATTTTAAGAGTTAAAGTTCAGTTGAGTTCCGAACACTGAAGCGCAAATCCATCCATGCGCAGCTCCACAAGTCCCAAACCAAGCAAGCCAGTGGCGACAGTGGAGGAACAAACTTCCCCAATTGACCAAAGTGAAGGAAAAAAAACCTCGAGGGAAACCAGGCTCAGTTTTTCTCTTCTGGCTGAAGTTCTGTGCAGAGCTGCAGTCTAGGTGCTGGAGAACGCTGGACGTCCATCATGGAGAAGCTGCAGGTGTGAGTAGGTCACCGGCTGGTGTTCAGGCTGGCCCACGGGATTAACGTGGAGACTCGTCGGTCACTGGGGTCTTTCAGGAATCAGTCTCACGTTCTCTACTCTTCCATGACCACCACAGCATCTGCTCAGGATACGGCCTGGTCCAGGATTATGGAGACCTCTAGAAGTCTAATGCATCATCTCTTCACAGGTCTGAAAACTGCTTTATCTGCATATGTTTTACAGTGCTCAGCATAATTGAGTACACCCCATTTTGAAAAGGAATACTTGTATTCATTTTTCAGTGAATATAGGCAATGTATTTTGGTGCATTTGAACAAAACATATATATTTATTAAAATAATAATTTAGTCACCCAACATATTTAGAAATTTAAAGAAAATACAATTAAATTCAAGCAAAATATTGCAAAAAAAATAAAAAAATTACAAGCCAATTCAAAATTTCACCTAAATTTTTCAATTTTTTTGCTTCTCTTGATTTTTCCTTTTTTTTTTTTTTTTTTTTTTTTTAATTTGTATTTAATAATTTTCTATAACATAAATTTGGCTGTACTAGTTTTTGGACCATTATTGTAAGTTATTTTGTTAGATAAGCTCCAGATTTGGCTTCAGTACTGACATTTAATATATATATATGCACAAATATATTATTGTATAGCTTCCTATTAAAAATATGAACTGAAAAGATTTTTTTTGACTGGTGTACGCCTATTTGCTGAGCACTGTACACGATGATATTCCAAAGTTTTCTCTAATAATAATAAACAAGCAAATTCATTTAAGGTTCAGTTCAGAAACTGCCTCAGAGCTGAGCTTTTTAAAATAAAAAATAAATAAATGTGATTATATCAGTGCTTCACTGATGATCTGAAATGCATCTGAAGTGACCTATTGGGCTATGTTAATTGTACATAATTAAATTAGCCACAGTTGACAGGAAGTTGCACTAAAATTAAAGGAAGTTTTTTCATTGCATTTTAAAAACATTGACATAACAATGAAGTTGCCAGCCAGATCATAATAGTATCACATTAATACATTTAATAATAGTCACAAATACATTTTCGTTCTTCGGAGGAAACTAGGTTTTTTTTTAAGTCTTTAAAGTTTGTGTGAACCAAACGTTGCTGAGCTTTTTCAGGATGTTGATATACTTCCAATTAAAACTAAATATTGAGTAGGGGCGGGGCATTCATTCATTCATTTCTTTTCTTTTCAGCTTAGTCCCTTTATTAATCTGGGGTCGCCACAGCGGAATGAACCGTCAACTTATCCAGCATATGTTTTACACAGCAGATGCCCTTCCAGCTGCAATCCAGTACTGGGAAATACCCATACACACTCATTCACACACACTCATACACTACGGACAATTTAGCCTATCCAGATCATCTATAGCGCTTGTGTTTGGACTGTGGGGGAAACCGGAGTACCCGGAGGAAACCCACGCCAACACGGGAAAACATGCAAACTCCACACAGAAACGCCAGATGACACAGCCGAGACTTGAACCAGCGACCTTCTTGCTGTGAGGCGATTGTGCTACCCGGGGCTTTCATTCATTCATTCATTCATTTTCTTGTCGGCTTTGTCCCTTGCGGGGTCGCCACAGCGGAATGAACCGCCAACTTATCCAGCACGATTTTACGCAGCGGATGCCCTTCCAGCCGCAACCCATCTCTGGGAACTTCCACACACACATTCACACTCATACACTATGGACAATTTAGCTTACCCAATTCACCTGTACTGCATATCTTTGGACTGTGGGGGAAACCGGAGCACCCGGAGGAAACCCACGCAAACCCAGGGAGAACATGCAAACTCCACACAGAAACGCCAACTGACCCAGCCCAGCCGAGGTTCGAACCTGCGACCCAGCGACGTTCTTGCTGTGAGGCAACAGCACTACCTACTGCGCCACTGGGTTGCCCCCGGGGCTTTCATCTTTCCTTAAAAGTGCAAACTAACGGTAAGAGGATATTAAAGTCTGCATGAACCGGAAGCTTATTGTGACACCTAGAGTAACGGCATATTAAATTAGAAAAGTGGGCATGGCTTTTTTCTACTGCGAGCTGATTGGATGTAGTGAAGTAGGCGTTTCATTCAGAAACATGGGGAAAAGGGTTTGGGGAGAGTTATTACAATTTAACAGACTCCTGCTCACCATTTCTGTTTGTTGTCAAAACTGACAGCTGGATGGGCGTGGTTAAGTGTGTTAGCCACGGCCAATACCTCAAAATCACGTAATCTGATCATTTAACTGAAAACAAACAGGAAGTGCATTTTCAGATTTCGATTAAAGATTAGAAGAGCAAACTATTTGGTTTTTCTTAATTGCATGCACAGATGAATTGTTCACCATAAAACTAGCAATATGCGCTTACAACGTTTTGATTTCATGGGGACTTTAACTGTTGGGGAAAGTTACTTCTGAAAGTAATGCATTACAATAGTGAGTTACTCCCTAAAAAAGTAACTAGTTACATTAGGTAGTTACTTTTTAAATGGTAAGTTATGCGTTATGTTACTTTTGCTTACCTGTCTGAGGGTTTATATCATTCAGAACTTGTTTTTTTTCTTCTTGTTTTTTTTCAATAGAGGAGTTCTGCAATCAACAGAGCTATACTAGCCGTATATACAGATTATTAAAAGTTTAAAGCTATGTGTTTGCTACTTTTCTACTATTTGTCTTAAGTAAAATCACTGTCTATGGAGACTATAATCCCTTTTTCCTTTTCTATGATGCGTTCAAAATAATGAACAGATTCTCTCATTGAGTGCGTTTACGTGGACACCAGTAATCCGAATTTAATACAATTAAGACAATACTCTGATTGAGTCTACCATGTAAACAGCAATTTTTTATTAATTTATTTGATTAAGGTCATAATAAATAATTCCTTACATTTATAAAGCGCTTCTCTAGACACTCAAAGTGCTTTACACATTGGGGGGGGAATCTCCTCATCCAGCACCAGTGTGCAGCATCCACCTGGATGACGCGACGGCAGCCATATTGCGCCAGACCACACACCAGACAGAGTGATGAAGCTAATTATGATAAGGGGATGGTTAGGAGGACAGAGGCCAGATGGCAAATTTGGCCAGGATGTTGGGGTTAAACCCATTCTCTTTTTCGAAAGAAATTCTGTGGTTTTTTTTACGACCAAAAAGAGTTTCATCCAAAAGACGTCGCTCACTGAGCAGTATAGAGTCCCCAACACTGTACTGGGGCGTTAGGACCCACACAGCCTGCAGGTTGAGCACCCACTGCTGGCCTCACTAACACCACTTCCAGGAGCAACCTATCTTTCCCATGTGGTCTCCCATCCAGGTATTGACTGTGCGCAGCCTTGCTTGGCTTCAGTGGGCGACCATGTGAGAATTGCAGAGAGCTAGCTGACGGCTATAATCAAATTAAGACATGTTGAGTATGCCGAAATTATTTATTTATTTGTGTGGCATTATTAAAGTGTAGTACAAACAAACTATTTTTCAAACAAACTACAATCAAACTATTACCGTCGTGTGGGATTTTTTTTGCGACAGGATAGTCTATACACACACTGCTGTTTGACTGTAAAGTCTAGATAGGATACACGGTCGGCCGGAAGTGAGATATTCATATCAATATAGCAGCATTTTTTTAATGACACTATAACAATAGTTAATATTTGTACAGTACTGTGATGGTTGGGGTAGAGGTAGACATTAAAAAATACAATTTATTGGGTAATTTAATAGATGACATACATAATACTCGGTACAACCAGAGTTTAATTTGTGCTGGAACATGTCGGATCCGGCACCTCATTTTACCGACCGCCTTCCTCCCCAGTCCGCTGTTCACTTTCACATTCTTCCACGACTCCCCAACCCTCTTCATATTCGTCCGCGACACCCCTTCGCCATCCAAGGCCCTGCCATCCTTATCCCCCCCCCCCGCTCTACACTTTCGTGCCCGACACCTCTTCATCCATGGGTAACATGCTGGATCCAGTACCCCGATCTGTTCCGGGACCTCGCAATTCACAAATTAAGCACTGGGTACGACTACTGTTTTTACGTTACTGTGACGGTTGGCTTTAGGGTTGGGGTAGACTTTAATAAAATACAATTAATGGGAAATTTAATAAATAATACAAATAATTTTCGTTGACTTCCGACCGTAACCATATCTGATCTAGCAACAACCCTGTATGACACTATTCTCTGCACCTACTGAGTCAGTGAAGGACCTGCATTGTGAAATTCGAAGGGTTTTACTATGCAGTTCATAGTCGCATCCACTAACTTGTTTGTCACGGGGGCATGCATGAAGTGTTCCTGAATGAAAGTGAAAGTGCCAAACTGCAGTTAAAGTCAAATAATTATAAATTAAACACTCGAAATTACATGAAACTCCGGAGGAAACGTGGATAGTGTGGTGACCCAATGACGTTAATCTATGTACTATAACATGTTATAAATTAAATAGCGACAAAACTGAAGCCCTTCTTATCGGGACTAAAAGTGTCTTGGATAAAGCTGATAATTTCACAATAGACATTGATAATAGCACAATTTTTTCCCTCTGTGCAGGTAAAGAGTTTGGATGTCATCTTGGATAACACACTCTCATTTGAAGGTCACATCAATAATATCACGCGTACTGCATATTACCACCTGCGTAATATCACTCGTCTCCGCCCTTCTCTCACAACCAACAACACAGCAATTCTTATCCACGGATTAGTTACTTCACGTCTTGACTACTGTAATGCACTTCTTTCTGGGCTTCCTTCTAAACTTCTTCATAAACTCCAATGGATTCAGAACCATGCAGCTCGTGTCATCTCTAGGACTCCATCTCACGAGCATGTCACACCACTTCTTTATCAGCTTCACTGGCTGCCGGTAAAGTTTCGTATTGATTTTAAAATATTACTTCTAACTTTCAAGGCACTTCATAATCTTGCTCCTCAATATCTCACCGAACTTCTCCATATTTACACCCCTTCTCGCACTCTTGATTAAGCAATTAACCACAATAGACAATTAACCTTGATTTACCAGCTTAAGCAGGTCATTTTCCAGCCTGACCAGCTAAGACCAGGCTGGAAATGGGCAAAACCCCTCTAAAACCAGCCTCGTCAACCAGCTAAAACCAGCCAACCAGTTTAGGCTGGTTTAAGCTGTTTTTTTCAGCAGGGAATTAATTGAACTGAAAAGTAACTCCAATATTATTACTTATTTTATTAAAGTAATGAGTTTCTTTACTCGTTACTTAAAAAGTATTACTATGTAACTCACGTTACTTGTAATGCGTTACTAGGATATTAATATGCAGTTGTTATGGAAACCCCTGGTTGAAGTCAACAGAAGGACAGCCACACCAAACGCGGAAGCAAATGCTCAGACTTTCGTTGAAGATTACCTAAACAAACAATTTTTCAGTGAATTAACTTGCACGGGGGGTTTTTTCATCTTGGCATGTGAGCTTGCAAAAGTAAACATTGTAAGTTTTGATTTAAAGAGGACTTTCCATAAGAAAACATTGAAATAACTTGACGCTCCTTCCCAGCAGGGGGCGGAAACGACCGAATAAAAGCTAAAAGAAGAACAACTTCACATAGGAAGCAGAAATAACTGTACAAACACATTTTAAAGAGAGCATTAATGTGAATTCACACACATAACACACGTATAAGAAACAGCAGAGGAAACAGACGCGCGCGCACATACACTGCCACGAAAAATCTGACAAACAACCTGCAAGTGTCAAATGCACTCGAATATCACCTGACTGACACAACTGCAGGATAAACATTAAAATAAAATAAAAATTACAAAACCGTCATGAGTAATATTCAAATATATTTTAATACGTCAATATAAACAACAAAAACATTAGACGCGCAAGTCTAGACTTCCTAGATTCATGTTTCCTGACCGCAGTCACACACTCACTCACTCACACACACACACACACACACACACACACACACACGCGGAAAAACTGAACACGGAGGTAAGAAATGTTAAATAGTTTTTTCCCCCGCTTATTTACTGGACAGAGCTCGAGGCGGTCAGTCAATTGATCGATCACCTGAATTGATTGATATTTCCTGGAGTTTAAGGAAAAAATGGAAATGAAAGTTCATTAGTGTGTGAAATGAACTGATCTGCGGTCATTCGGGTTTCTGTTCAACAATTAACCAAAACACAAACAAACAGGAGCACTGAATGAAATAATGTGGAGTTTATGTGTGTGTGTGTTTATGTTCAATATGAAGGCTTGTGATGTAGATGTTGTAATTTCAATCGCAATCTGTGATTTGTTTAGTGATAATAGTTAATATACAGTATATTGCACTGTGTTTTATTTCTGGAGTAAGTTTTTGAAAGTTTTGTGAAGATAAAATGAGTGAATCTTGAAATTAGGAACTTTTGTTTTTCCGCTATTTTCCTGATTTTCTGTCAGTGAGTTCCTCTATAGGTTATTGGTGTTTCGAAACCACCATTTTATTTATTTTTACTTTCATTTAGCGTTTATTAGCCATGTTTTCACGTGTTGTGTTTGTATAGCTCATTATTTAGGCTCAAAAACTCACATTTTACTAAATATATCGTGCTTTTTAATCATACTATAGTAAAGTAGCTACATGATTTAATATGTTGTTGTGATTGTGTAGTTGCTATAGTAACACATTAATGATAGTCATATAAATTACACAATGATGTACGTTGTTTACAGCTATATACTAATATAGAGGTAAAGTTGGTTTTATATTCGCACATTCGTTCATTTAGAAGTGTCTATATTGTTTACCATGTTACTTTGAATTATTCAATTGGAATTAACATGCAAGTATGACTTTAAAACATTATTAACACTACCCTGCTGAAAAATCCAGCTTAAACCAGCCTAAGCTGGTTGGCTGGTTTTAGCTGGTCGACCAGCCTGGTTTTAGAGGGGTTTTGGCCATTTCCAAGCTGGTTTCCAGCCATTTCCAGCCTAGTCTTAGCTGGTCAGGCTGGGAGTTGACCAGCCAAAATCAGCTTGACCAGCCAAAACCAGCTATGTCCAGCTTAAACCAGGCTGGTCAAGCTGGTTTAAGCTGGTCATTTTCCAGCCTGACCAGCTAAGACCAGGCTGGAAATGGCTGGAAACCAGCCTGGAAATGGCCAAAACCCCTCTAAAACCAGGCTGGTCGACCAGCTAAAACCAGCCAACTAGCTTAGGCTGGTTTAATGCTGTTTTTTTCAGCAGGGTAATTGACTGTAAACAATGTTGTACTTTGATAGTCATTGGCTGCTAATATGATTTCCCTATTTAGAATTTGCAAAGAATACTTTTCTGAAATTATATTGTTAAGGAGAATGTCTTATTATCCGAATATATAACCAACTTTACCTCCATTATACTAATAATAATGCACCATAGTTTGCTGTAGTATTCTATCCAGGCCCGTAGCCGAGGGTGTTCGGGTGGTTCGAAAGACCCACCCCTCACTATAGAGGTAAAGTTGGTTTTATATTCACACATTCGTTCATTTAGAAGTCTCTATATTGTTTACCATGTTACTTTGAATATTTTAGATTTTAGATTTAGCATGCAGGTATGACTTCAAAACAACATTAACACTATCTAATTGACTGTGAACATGGTTGTACTTTGATAGTCATTGGCTGCTTAGGCCTATATGATTTCGCTATTTAGAATTTGCAAATAATACATTTCTGAAATTATATCATTAAGGAGAATGTCTTAACATCCGAATATAAAACCAACTTTACCTCAATCCCCTCACTGATAGAGGTCCAGAGTTTGTCCCATGCATGGTCTTTTGTCCTATTTTGACTGCTATAGCTATCCCTGCTGAAAAAACCAGCATATGTTGGTAAGGTATGTTTTGATGCTGGTCTTGCTGGTTTCAATGCTGGTTTTGCTGGTCTTGATGCTGGTCTTGCTGGTTTCAATGCTGGTTTTGCTGGTCTTGATGCTGGTCTTACTGGTTTTAATGCTGGTCTCAATGCTGGTCCTGCTGGTCTCAATGCTGGTCAGGACCAGCGCTCAGGCCAGCAAGACCAGTATTAAGACCAGCAATACCAGCACTGAAACCAGTTAGACTAGCACACCAGCATCAAAACATACCTCACCAGCATATGCTGGTTTTTTCAGCAGGGACATGCCATCATAAATAGTGAAAATAACCCTTCAAAAAAGGTTTTAAGACCAAGTGGAATCCTCATGTTGGCTGTCGCTTCAATGTGACTTCAGCTAATCAGTTTTTTGCCAATAATAGTTATTTTTCATGAGTCCAACATCTAGCTGTGCAAGAACACGTATAATCTGACGCAAGTAAAGTCTTCATTCGCTACTGTGTTGTTTTTAAATAGAGAAAATAGTTTAGTAACTTTTATTCTAAATCTTGGAACAAAAAAATGACCAATGAAACGGTGTGAAGCACCAAAAGCGACTGATATTAAAATTCATTTCAATATTATTTTGGCTATTGTTATCCATGAACTTTCAAGTTTACTTTTTTGGTTATGATGACCATCCGACAATCTATTTCAGCTAATAGTGCTTAAAATGTCACCAAAATGCGGAATTTAAATTTCATAATTAAATAGTAGCCATATGGCCAGTTTCCACTGGTACGGTACGGTTCGGTTTTGATACGCTTTTATGGCCATTTCCATAATCAAAAGGTACCTAAAAGCGAACCGTACCGTACCACTTTTGGGGTAAATGAGGCCTATAACCACAAAAAGGTCCACGTTTTGAGAAAAAAAGAACCACCCGTTTCAGCAGGCTGACTACTGGCCTGCTATATTACAGTTTCATTAACAAACAGTTGTAAATACTATAATATAATACACTTTTCTATAGTATGGTTCAAAAACACTATTATTTACTATAGTATTCTTTCATGTGGCACTAAATTTGCAAGTTTGGTTAATTACCCAGCTGAAAAAAACAGCATAGAAAACCTGGTCTATGCTGGACTAATCAAATTATTGGAGAACAGTGGTTTGTGGGCTAATAATATTGATCTAAAAAATTGTTTATAAAAATGTAAAACAGCTTTTTTTTTTAGCCAAACTAATATAAATAAGACTTCAGCAGAAATAAATATTATAGGACTTTTATTAACCTTGTTTTAACGTATTGTGTTTGTGTAGGTCATTATTTAGGCTCAAAAACCCACATGAAAAAATATATATACTGTAGTGATTTTACTATAGTAAAGTATTTGAAGTAATCTGCTGTTGTAGTTGCTGTGGTAACACAACTTTGATAGTAATATAAATTACGCAATACTATATTACAGCTATATACTACAATTAGGCATGGGACGATAACCGTTTTCAAGGTATACCGCGGTTTGGAAAAGTCAAGGTTTTACCGTTTCTAAGGTATGTGTCAGATCTTTTATTTATTTAATCTTTTATTTATTTTTTTGTTTTTTAGGACAACAGTATCTCCCAAAAAAAAATATCCAAAGATGCCGTTTTAAATTGTAAAGAAATCTGGGTTTTTGAAACTAATGAAGACAGCAGAAGTCAATTATTCACTTGAATTATTTAGCCTGACATGTTTACTGCTCCAAATAATTGTAAATGTTTCTCAAAATAAAATATTTTATGTTCAAAGGGGAAAAAAAGTTGTTGTTTTTACCGAGACATTTAAAAAGAGTATATTTTAGAGCAGTAATCACAATACCGTTAAACCGTTAAACCGTGATATATTTATCCAAGGTTATCATACCGTCAGATTCTTATATCGGCCCATGCCTAACTACAATACACCAAAAGTAAGTATACTATAGTATTTATTACAGTTTGTCTGTTGGTTGTAGCTAATACTACAGTATGATGTAAAATTGATCAATAAATACTATAATACAATACACTTTACTATAGTATGGTTGAAAAACACTATTATTTACTATATTCTTTCATATGGCGCTAAATTTTCATTTTTGGTTAATTAGGCAAATCATTGAACAACAGTGGTTTGTGGGCTAATAATATTAATATTAAAAATTATTTTAAAAAATGTAAAAAACTAATAGAAATAAGACCTCCTTCAGAAGACAAAAATATTATTGTTAAATTATTATAATATTGTTATATTATTATTTAAGCTCAAAAACCCACATGAAAATATATATATATTGTGTTTTTACTGTAGAAAAGTACTTGAAGTAATCTGTTGTTGTAGTTGAGTAGTTACTATGGTAACACAACTACGATAGTAATATAAATGACACAATACTATACGATTTTTTACAGCTATATACTACAATACACCAGTTTACTATAGTAAAAACTTAAGTAGGCCTATAGTATTTATTACAGTTTGTCTGTTGGCTATAGCCTAGCTAATACTACAGTATGATGTACAGTTCATTAACAGAGTTGTAAATAGTACACTCACCAGCCACTTTATTAGGTACACCTGTCTAACTGCTCGTTAATGCAAATTCCTAATCAGCCAATCACATGGCAGCAACTCAATGCATTTAGGCATGTAGACATGGTCAAGACGATCTGCTGCAGTTCAAACTGAGCATCAGAATGGAGAAGAAAGGGGATTTAAGTGACTTTGAACGTGGCATGGATGGTTGTTGGTGCCAGACGTGCTGCTCTGAGTATTTCAGAAACTGCTGATCTACTGGGATTTTCATGACAATCATCTCTAGGGTTTACAGAGAATGGTCCGACAAAGTGGAAATATCCAGTAAACGGCAGTTCTGTGGGCGCAAATGCCTTGTTGATGTCAGAGGAGAATGGCCAGACTGGTTCCAGCTGATAAAAAGGCAACAGTAACTCAAATAAGCACTCGTTACAACCGAGGTCTGCAGAAGAGCATCTCTGAACACACAACACGTCCAACCTTGAGGCGGATGGGCTACAGCAGCAGAAGACCACACCGGGTGCCGCTCCTGACAGCTAAGAACAGGAAACTGAGGCTACAATTCACACAGGCTCACCAAAACTGGACAATAGAAGATTGGAGAAACGTTGCCTGGTCTGATGAGTCTCCATTTCTGCTGCCACATTCGGTCAGGTCAGAATTTGGCGCCCACAACATGAAAGCATGGATCCATCCTGCCTTGTATCAACGGTTCAGGCTGGTGGAGGTGGTGTAATGGTGTGGGGGAGATTTTCTTGGCACACTTTGGGTCCATTTGTACCAATTGAGCATCGTGTCAACGCCACAGCCTACCTGAGTATTGCTGCTGACCATGTCCATCCCTTTATGACCACAGTGTCTCCATCTTCTGATGGCTACTTCCAGCAGGATAACGCATGTCATAAAGCGTGAATCATCTCAGACTGGTTTCTTGAACATGACAGTGAGTTCACTGTACTCAAATGGCCTCCACAGTCACCAGAGCTCAATCCAATAGAGCACCTTTGGGATGTGGTGGAACGGGAGATTGGCATCATGGATGTGCCGCCGACAAATCTGCAGCAACTGCATGATGCTATTATGTCAATATGGAGCAAAATCTCTGAGGAATATTTCCAGTAGCTTGTTGAATCTATGCCACAAAGGATTAAGGCAGTTCTGTAAGCAAAAGGGGGTCCAACCCGGTACTAGTAAGGTGTACCTAATAAAGTGGCCGGTGAATGTATAATACAATACACTTTACTATAGTATGGTTCAAAAACACTATTATTTAATACACATGTACGCTAACTCAGGATATGTTTTTCTAGAGCACACTGACAGAGAGAGATTTCACACACTCTCAGACCTTTAGCACGTCGGTTTAAATCAAGATTGCTCAAAGTTCAGCTTTTAGGGTTTTGTTTATTATCAGAGGAAGTCGAATACTTTATTATCTTTACATGATATCAGTTGAAGAAGGTCAACGAGGAGACTTTCTGTTCTGGTGGCCACATAAAAATAATAAGTGTATTTTTATTTATACAAAGAAATATGGGTGACCTCTTGCTTTCTTGTTAGGGTGGGTGAATGGGTAAATAAATATATTCTTTGTAGTTATTTTCAAGATACCAGCATTCAGCTTAAAGTGCAATTTAAAAACTTGATTTAAGAGTTCACACTGATGATTGATTTTGGCATGCTGTCCCGGGAGAGAGCTCATAAGATCCTCGAGCCCTGGGCTCCCTACCGTTATCAGGGTGAGAGGGGAGTTTGAGCTCAGGTAGATCACAAAAACTCCCCTGGCTTATTTAGGGCTAATGACGAATAGGGATTGCTATGGAGAGATATACTGCTGACTAATGCTGTGTTCACACCAGACGCGGAACGCGCAGATAAATCGCGCTATTCGCGCGTAAATAGACACGTGAACATTTGCGTCAAACTCTGCTTCATTCGCTCAGAACTCAAATTCACTTCAGAACAGACGCAGAATTCGCGTCATGGGCAGGGCTACTGTCTGCCCGGTTACTGCAGCTTCGTTGCTAAATAGCTAACATGGATTTTATTGATAAAATAACTGTGTTTATGTGCTTTATAAAGGCTGAAAAACAGCGTCGATACGTTTGGAGCAGTGTCTGAGTCCACTAGATACTTTCAGAGATGCAACCAGCTCTGTGAGCTCATAAACTCCTCCAGAAACTTAACCTGGATGACGGAGGCTTCCAGCGGTGCTTCTGACTGAGCCAAGCATATTTTTATGAACTGTTGTCAGTGTTGGCTGGAGGATTTCCCCCGGGACACCAACAACAGGTGCTACGTCACAATCAGGCCCCCACAAGAGCAAGCTCCTGATTGGTTAACGCGGTGCGAATGTCCGCAGAAGTTTAAATGTTTGAACTCAAGCGATTCGTGTGATTTGCGCATAAAGCGCGCAAAACGATCAATTCACGCGTATCGCGCCATCCGCGGCACACAATTCGCGTCATTCGCGCCACGCCATGCAGGATGTCTATTCGCACGTTTGCATTGACTTAACATGTAAATCACTCGCGCTTGACGCTTCGTCCGCGTCTGGTGTGAACGCAGCATAAGAGGGAGTTTTTTAAATTATTATTTAAGGAGAAGAGTGTTTTTACAGGTGGTTTGTCAAACCCACTCACCTGTCTGAGGCACACTTTAGAAATGCACATGTTTTTTTAGAGACGGAGTGAGCGTAAAAGTGCAAGTGTTGGTTAAAGAGAGATGAAAGAGTGTGTTTACAGGTGGTTTATCATGCCCACTGACCTGTGGTCCTGGTTTTGTTCACATGGGGTTAAGATGATTGCAGAGGAGGTGGAATTATAGCTGTCATTTAAAATATACTACTGAATCTTCAGTCCGTGTGTAATGAAAAGTGACTTATAGCCTCTTCTCTCTGGATTTGAACTGCAGTTAATTGTGCAGTGTCAGTGTTTTTTTACTGTGGGGTAATCTTTGTTACTCCTGATCTTATTGTCGGTTGATAACTTCAGATTTGTAGAGCGCCTCTTTTTTATTGGTGCTATATAAATAAAGTTGAGCTGATCATTATATTTGCACTGATCAAGCTGTTGACGTGTCTTTATATATGTGCCAGTGTGCTCTGGAGATCTGGGTTGGGTTTATGGAGTTTAAAGGGATAGTTCACCCAATTCTGTCATCACTTCAGTTGTTCCAAACCTGTTTGAGTTTCTTTCTTCTGTTGAGCACAAGTTAAGATATCCTGAAGAATGCTGGGGAAAAAAACAGCCAATAGTGATGTCTACCTCTGTCACAATAAGCAATATATGGACTTATCACACAACACATGGACATGACCTCAATCATTTTTGGTGATGCAATATATATCGCTCATACATAAAAAACGATTCTAGCAGCATTTTAGCTGATTGTGCAACATCTCTATCTCTATTTGGAGCTGTCAGTGTCAGTACCCTGCTGAAAAATCCAGCTCAAACCAGCCTAAGCTGGTTGGCTGGTTTTAGCTGGTTGACCAGCCTGGTTTTAGAGGGGTTTTGGCCATTTTCAGGCTGGTCAAGCTGGTTTTAGCTGGTTTAAGCTGGTGATTTTCCAGCCTGACCAGCTAAGACCAGGCTGGAAATGACTGGAAACCAGCCTGGAAATGGCCAAAACCCCTCTAAAACCAGGCTGGTCAACCAGCTAAAACCAGCCAACCAGCTTAGGCTGGTTTAAGCTGGATTTTTCAGCAGGGTATGGTTAACAAACACTCTAGTGCTTACTATAAATTACTATAGTATATTCTCATCTGGGTGTCTGACAGCTGAAAATAGATCTGGCAGCAGATATCGCAGCCTTTGTTAAGGCCCGTGCACACCAAGGCGTTTTTTTTGCTCGCGTTTTCTGTCGACGTTTAACGCCTCGTGACTGAATAAAGGGCGTCAATGTGATCGTGCACACCAACGCGCAAAACGGCAGGCGCAAACGCCGCGTCAAAGCCTTCTCCACCAATCAGATTGGCACTTTTGTTCACGTGCACAGAGCTGCTGAAGTTACAGTAAACAGCACTTGGAGGCGCTCAAGCGCAACACTGTCAATGCAAGCGCACACTGAAGAAGATGCCCAGGGGCGATATGAACGTGGAGCTGCTTATTGCACTGGTGAACAATAATCATTTCTTCATCGCTAGAGCTGCTACTTGAACCATCCATAACAAGCATTGCTGCATCCCAATTCGCATACTTATACTACCACCTAAAAGTATGTACTTTTTTTGTGGAGGAAAAATATATACTTGAGTGTGTAACAGAAAAGTATGCAAGCTTTGGGACATACTACTTCCCCGTTACACTGATCGTTGTGTTGCTTAGTTAAGAGCCCTGTCAATCATCCACATTTCTGTCGTATTTAATTTCCTACCTTATTGGAGAAGCAGCAGCAGGATAATCTCCCATTCACGAGTCTTTCATGCAGAGAAATCTCCTCAGGTCTTTGGATAATTCTGCATTCAGACGGTAATGTCCAAACACGTCTTTATATAAGTTCAGTATTGTTGTTGCAGATGAAATATAAAACAGACAACTATATTTAAATATTCTCCAGTGGGCTAGATATTAATTAACAGTCATACAAACATCTTTACCGAAGCCTCCCTGCTTGACGGTTGGTCTCGCGCGTCCATCATGTTTGTAGTTTGTTTACACTTTTCACCCGCGTTTTGTAGTTCTAATCGAATTCACGTCCAACACGCAATGTACTGTGGGCAATATCAGCGGTTAGAGCATGGACGCTTCTACACTTAAAACTTTGACCGGAAATAGTAAACCATCCGGGAGTTTTTGGCATACTCTTTTCAACATACTACGATTTGGGACATACTAATTCTATTTTCACATACTATTTAGGACGGATAGTATGCGGATTGGGACGCAGCACATGTCAACTTTGTCTTCTTCTGTGTTACAAGCGGGTGTCAGAAGCTTAAAGTTGTGTAGCGCCATCTAACGTCAAGGAGTGATTTTGCATACTCTTCTGCTTGACGCCTTGGGTTTGAATCCGGAAAAACGTCTTGAAAAACGCTGACGATAAACGCAAACGAAAAGCGTCCCGGTGTGTACGAGCCTTTACACTTTACCTTGCATTCTGACTCCAAGGCCTCATAGACCCTTTTTCACAATGACTTCAGTTCACTTTTATCGGCAACGCATTGTATTTTTAGTTTCGGTTTACCTTTGAATGAATGAGAGACGTTTCTGGAAAATGTACAAGTAAAAATATTAACATTGCACGATCTGATTTAAGACTATTATTGGTATTGGGCATGTGTCCAAATGTTTCTCTTTCAATACTAAACTGATTCTGAGTCTGAAAATTATTTTTCAAGTTATTAAGAATAGGAATAAGCTATTGTTTATCACGGCGGTGCAGTAGGTAGTGCTGTCGCCTCACAGCAAGAAGGTCGCTGGTTTGAGCCTCGGCTGGGTCAGTTGGCGTTTCTGTGTGGATTTTGCATGTTCTCCCTGTGTTCGTGTGGGTTTCCTCCAGGTGCTCCGGTTTCCCCCACAGCCCAAAGACATGCGGTACAGGTGAATTGGGTAGGCTAATTGTCCGTAGTGTATGAGTGTGAATGGGTGTGTATGGATGTTTCCCAGTGATGGGTTGCGGCTGGAAGGGCATCCGCTGCATAAAATGTGTTGGATAGGTTGGCGGTTCATTCCGCTGTGGCGACCATTGATTAATAAAGGGACTAAGCCGAAAGAAAATGAATGAATGAATGACGTTGGTTTAAGATGTTGGCTCGATGTTTGATTTGGGTCACTTTCCAACACAACCTAAAATCGAATATCAACGTCACTTGACGTCGGTATTGGACGTCAAATTAATATTGTCCTTAGATGCTGGCTAGACGTTGAATTTTGATCACCTGACATCATGACCTAAATCTTACCTAATATTAACGTTCTATGATGTTGTGTGCCCTCTGGGATGTCAGGCTAAATAATACAAATAAATGATTAAATCAATTATTCTGCTGTCTTCATTTGTTTCAAAAACACAGATTTCTGTACAATTTAAAATGGAATCTTTGGAGATCTTTTCAGCTGGAGATACTGTTGTCCCAAAAAACAAAAAACTATGGAAATAAAAAATCCTACATATACCATCTTAGGAACGGTATAGCTGACAATTTTGGCGTTTTTTTTTACCTTGAACATGGTTATCGTCCCATGTCTAGTAAGAAAATAATTTGTTTGCAGTGTGAGCATCAGATGTGTGTCCGTCTTTTCTTCAGGTCCATGGCATTACACAGAGATGAGTTTGCCACACATCCTTGAGGAAACGCTGATCAAACGTTCTCAGCAGAAGAAACGAACGTCTCCACTCAACTATAAAGAGCGAGTGTTCGTCCTCACCAAGAGCAAACTCACATACTATGAGCTCAGAGCCGAGGTCAGTCCAAATCATCTGTGTTTTTTAGTACTGGGTAAAGATTAATCATGATTAGTCGCATCCTAAATAAAAGCTTGTTTTGACATAATACAGTTGAATGTGAATTATTTGCCCCCTGTATATTTTTTTCCCCAATTTCTGTTTAAAGGAAATGAGATTTCTTCAACACATTTCTAATCATAATAACATTAGTAACTCATTTCTAATAGCTGATTTCTTTTCTCTTTGTCATGATGACAGTAAATAATATTTGACTAGATATTTTTCAAGATACTAGTATTCAGCTTAAAGTGACATTTAAAGGCTTCACTAGGTTAATTAGGGTAAAGTTAGGGTAATTAGGCAAGTCATCGTATAACAGTGGTTTGTTCTGGAGACAATCCAAAACTAATATTGCTAAAGGGGGCTAATAATATTGACCTTAAAATGTTTTTTTGTGTTTGTTTGTTTCTGTGTGTGTGTGGTCTGCAGAAGAGGTTCAAGAAAGGCTCTGTGGATCTACAGAGGGTCAAGTGTGTGGAGATTGTTAAGAATAACACAACCGTCATCCCCTGCCAGAACAAATACCCCTTCCAGGTACAAACACAACACACACAGGCATTTGAGAAAAGTGTGTGTTAAATGTTCCTGGAGTGTGTTCTCAGGACAAAACATCCTATAACACAAAAGATAAAAAATAAAAATACTGTTATTATGTTTGTGCTTCTTGTTATTTAGATGAGACATATATTATATTATATTATATTATATTATATTATATTATATTATATTATATTATATTATTATATTATTATATTATATTATCCATTGAACTATCCAGTGAGCGGCAGTTCTGTGGGCGCAAATGCTTTGTTCATGCCAGAGGTCAGAGGAGAATGGCCAGACTGGTTCCCGCTGATAGAAAGGCAACAGTAACTCAAATAAGCACTCGTTACAACCGAGGTCTGCAGAAGAGCATCTCTGAACACACAACACGTCCAACCTTGAGGCGGATGGGCTACAGCAGCAGAAGACCACACCGGGTACCGCTTCTGTCAGCTAAGAACAGGAAACTGAGGCTACAATTCACACAGGCTCACCAAAACTGGACAATAGAAGATTGGAGAAACGTTGCCTGGTCTGATGAGTCTCCATTTCTGCTGCCACATTCCGATGGTCGGGTCAGAATTTGGCGTCAACAACATGAAAGCATGGATCCATCCTGCCTTGTTTCAGTGGTTCAGGCTGGTGATGGTGGTGTAATGTTGTGTGGGAGATTTTCTTGGCACACTTTGGGTTCATTAGTACCAATTGTGCATCGTGTCAACGCCACAGCCTACCTGAGTATTGTTGCTGACCATGTCCATCCCTTTATGACCACAGTGTCTCCATCTTCTGATGGCTACTTCCAGCAGGATAACGCACCATGTCATAAAGCATGAATCATCTCAGACTGGTTTCTTGAACATGACAATGAGTTCACTGTACTCAAATGGCCTCCACAGTCACCAGAGCTCAATCCAATAGAGCACCTTTGGGATGTGGTGGAACGGGAGATTGGCATCATGGATGTGCAGCCGACAAATCTGCAGCAACTGTGTGATGCTATCATGTCAATATGGAGCAAAATCTCTGAGGAATATTTCCAGTAGCTTGTTGAATCTATGCCACGAAGGATTAGGGCAGTTCTGAAGGCAAAAGGGGTCCAACCCGGTACTAGTAAGGTGTACCTAATAAAATGGCCGGTGAGTGTATATAGGATATGTGAAATGGTCAATGTTTTGAAATAAGCCTATTCAACTCACAAAGGCTGTATTTATTTGATTAAAATACATTTTTATAATATAAAAATACGTTTTTGTAATATAAAATAACTCTTTATTAGTTTTATTACTGAATGTCGTTTAAATATTTGTTTAATCTTGTGACGTAAATCTTTAATCCAGTCTTCAGTGTCACATGATCCTTCAGAAACCATTATAACATGATAATCATTATAATTTAAATACATTTTAATGATCAAATTAGTAATTTATATCTTTTTAAAAATAACTTACCCAACACTGCTCCCAGTGCTGCAAAACATCAGGAATTGAATGTATAAACCCATAAAATATGACTCTTTCTCCTTCCTCCAGGTAGTCTATGATTCCAGCACGTTGTATATTTTTGCTCCCAGTAATGAGAGTCGAAGCGTTTGGGTGCAAAACATCAAAGAAGGTCAGTAACGCTTTAATCTTTCATATCCGCATCAATCTCCAGCACATGATCATCTTTTACAGTTGAGTTGTATGTGATTATAAGTAGGCCTGCATAATACTGGATGTGATTTCATCATTAATAACACAATGTATGAATCTGCCATAGTCACATTACCAGATCTGCAATGTTGAACCACAAGCTAATTGAAATAAACATTTTGTAGATTGTCTAAGCAGCTTAACATAGATACTATACTACAAATAAAATAATAATTAGTATCTGATATAATGTGATGAAGCATGTCCATGTAAATATGTAATTTACCAAACTTAAAAAGTGTTTTTAAAAATGCAAACTTCTCAAAAAGTGCATAAGTTTGACACTGGAGAAGGTGCAAGAGCCCTGGTATATGATCTTTGAGTTGCTTATTGTCTGTTTTTTGTGGGGTTTTTTTTTTTTTTGCCTCTTTGTGTGTTTTTTCCTCCAGAGATCAGGAATAATCCTCAGATTGCAGCCAAGTATCACCCTCAGTTCTGGCAGGAGGGCGAGTGGCTGTGCTGCGGGCAGGTGGATAAGCTCGCACCGGGATGTGAGGGATACAACTTATTCGGAGACGGTAAGACAGCTTTAGTGTTTTAAAGGGATAGTTCACCTGAAAATCGTTTACTTAAAATTCACTCATTCGAAAGCCTGAGGATACTCGTCAGAATCATTATTCGTCAGTATTACTTTTCTACAGCAATGCACGTAAAAATCACAAAAAATCCATTCAATATCTTTTGAAAATAATGGTCTGAAAATATTTAGTTAATAGAAATAAACTCATATAATATTATACAATAAAATACTACATGATACAATACGATACTATATGGTACAATACTATATGGTACTATACTATAAGATAAAGTATAATACTATTCGATAAGATACAATGCAAAAGGATGCGATACAATACTACATGATACGATACGATACAATACGATACAATACGATGCAATATCATATGATAAGATACAATATAATTCTATATGATACAATACGATACAGTACAATTCAATACTATATGGTACTATACTGTATGATAAATCACAATACTATATGAAACGATACAATTCTATTTGATGTGATGCTATACTATCTGATACAATACAATACTATACAATACAATATCATATGATACAATACAATATAATACTACATGGTACAATATGATACAATACTATATGATACAATGCAATGCTATAAGATACAATACAATACTATATTGTACCGTACTATATGATATAATATAATACTATTCGATAAGATTCAATACAAAATGATACGATACAATACAATACTATACGATACAATACAATACTATATAATACAATACGATACTATACGATACAAAACAATACTATATGGTACTATACTATGTGATAAAATATAATACTATTTGATAAGATACAATACAAAATGATACGATACAATACAATACTATACAATACGATAAAATATCATATGATACGATACAATATATTACTAAATGATACAATATGAAACAATACTATATGATACAATGCAACACTATAAAATACAATACAATTCTATATTATACTATACTATATGATAAAATATAATACTATTCGATAAGATTCAATACAAAATGATACGATACAGTACAATACTAGACGATACGATACAATACTATATGATATGATGCTATACTATTCCATACAATACTATACAATACGATACAATATCATATGATACGATACAATATAATACTATATGATACAATTCGATATGATACAATACAATACTACTGTATATGATACAATACGATACTATATGGTACTATACTACATCATAAAATATAATACTATTCGATAAGATTCAATATAAAATGATACAATACTATACGATACGATACAACACTATATGATATGATACTATACTATCCGATACAATATAATACTATATGATACAATACGATACAATACAATACTATATGATACAATACGATACAATACAATACTATATGGTACTATATGATAAAACAATACTATTCGATAAGGTATGATACGATACAATACAATACTATACAATACGATACAATATCATATGATACGATACAATATAATACTATATGATACAATATGATACAATACAATACTATACAATACAATACTATATGGTACTATATGATAAAACATAATACTATTCGATAAGGTACGATACGAAATGATACGATACAATACAATACTATACAATACGATACAATATCATATGATACGATACAATATAATACTATATGATACAATATGATACAATACTATATGATACAATACAATACTATATGGTACTATATGATAAAACATAATACTATTCGATAAGGTACAATACGAAATGATACAAAACAATACTATACCATACGATACAATACGAAATGATACAATACTATACTGTACAATACAGTACAATACAATACAATATGATACGATATACTATACGACACGATACATTTCAATACTATATGATACTATACTATATGAAAATATAATGCTATTCGATATGATACAATACTATACGTTACGATATGATGCAATACCATAAAATGACTTCTTCTGTTGTACACAAAGTTGTTTTGAAGAAAGATGAAAGCCATTGACTTCCATAGTATTTGTTTTTCCTACTATGGAAGTTAGTAGGAATCTTTTAAATTTATCCTTTTCTGTAAAGAAACTCATAAAGGTTTGAAACCACTTGAGTAAATAGCTGAGTCAATTTTCTTTTCTGAGTGAACTATGCCTTTTAAGGGGTTAAACAGCCTTCAGCCAATCACAGAAATGATAATGTGTTTTTTTTTTTGTTTGTTTTTTTGCCATCTCAGTTTCACGTAAACCTCTTCCTCCAGTTCCTGAAGATGACAGCATTAGTTGTACGGTGAGCACAAACAAACACTGATTATCTTCATCTTCAACACCACATCAGCACACCTTATTGACTTTGATAGTTTTCTAAATCAGGACATAATAAAAATGCTATTTGGTCATTAGCAGGTCTTAAAATGTGTAAGGTAAACCATTATTTATTGAACAAAAAAAAGGCCAAGATAGAAAAGCCACAGGGGAACTTAAGATTCAGATCCTGTAGATGATATTTTATCAGTAACGATAAAAGTCCTGATTTTCTGGATGATCTTCTCCGTCTCTCAGATCATTCTGGATGAGTTTTGCAGTTTTGCGCACAGCATTTCATTCAGGAGGAGCACAATATGCTGTTGTTTGTTGTGAATACACACTCTCATAGGGTGAAATTAACATTATGTGCCTTTAACAAAAAATAGCCAATCTTTCCGCTATGTAAAGGTGCTTTCTTTCACACATGTAGTACATTTTCTTTGGTCCAGACCAAGTTTATAAATGCTGACTGCTCTGAACCATAGACTAAAAAAATATGGATAATGCGACAGTGCCTTCTTCTATTGAATGCTTTGAATGCAAAACACCTGATGTCGGGCACAGACTGTCGCAAAAAAAACTGCTGAAAAAGGAGCTGGGGCATGTGCAGAAGATCCCTGGTGGAGCCAGAGAATCAAACGCTCAACTCAGCCAGGCCTCCTGAACGTCTCATTTGACCACACATATCTGCCCTGTAACAATGGCTCGCTAAAATAAATTTAAGCACTTACATTTAAACACATGCAATAATATGCAATTTATTGAAAAACAGTGTGATGTAAGCTGTTTTTAATGATTTGATATAAACAACATACAGTCAGGTCCATAAATCGACACAATTCTAACATTTTTGGCTCTAACCACCAACACTATGGATTTGAAATTAAATGTGCTTTAACTGCAGACTGTCAGCTTTAATTTGAGGGTATTTACATCTAAATCAGGTGAACGCTGTAGGACTTTTAACAGTTTGCATATGTGCCTCCCACTTGTTAAGGGACCAAAAGTAATGCGACAATTGGCTCAGCTCTTCCGCGGCCAGGTGTGTGATATTCCTTCATTATCCCAATTGCAATGAGCAGATAAAAGGTCCAGAGTTCATTTCAAGTGTGCTATTTGCATTTGCAATCGGTTACTGTCAGCTCTCAAGATGAGATCCATAGCTGTCACTATCAGTCAAGCAAGCCATCATTAGGCTGAAAAAACAAAACAAACCCATTAGAGAGATAGCAGAAACATCAGGTGTGGCCAAAACAACTGTTTGGAACATTCTTGACTGTATGTAGGACTGCAAAATAAACAATCTTTCATACAGTCTAGCTTAAGTTAGACTAAGCTATGGTTAGCACAAAAAATGATCACCTGTTTTTTGTTTTCTCCGTCATGACTAGGGCCAGACGGAATCTGCGGACGTTTTTTGCTATTTCTGCGGAGAATTTTGGTAAAAATCTGCGGATTTCTGCGGAATTATTTTAGGAGTATCATAACTAAAACCTTAAAATGTGAAATAAAAAATAATATCTTTTTAACTTTTATTTAAATTTTAAAATGCAAATCCAATTAGATTAACAGTAAATAGTTAACTGTAAGTAAACAAACAGAATTAATGATGGGCTAAAAATCTGCGGAAATCTGTGGAAAATCTGCAAAAAATCTGCGGAATTCTGCGCGCGCAGATTCCGTGTGGGCCTAGTCATGACTAACGTTAGGCATGTGTCAGCAAACAACTAAGATAAAGCCAGATGAAGTCCAGACTTTACAGATTAATCAGTGATTCTTCAGATCGTGTAGCTCAGAAAGTGTAGACCGCTGAACAACTCATTTTATCATGGTAAAATAACACAATAATTGAACATTGATCTTCTTCAATGTCCGCTCAGAGAAGCTGTCAATCACAACTGTCAATCATGATGACACGCCCCATTTTTATAGCCTTAGATTACTGGCTAAAAACATACTGTTGACAAAAACGAACATCTGAACCTACATCAGCTTGATAACCAGTGCCTTAATTGACCGAATCAATCTTGTGTAACAAGTGTAATTCATTTTTTTATTTGGACTCAAGTCTCATTCGTTAACATGGAGGAGGCGGGGTTTATGTCTTGACCTGCAGCCAGCTCCCAGGGGGTGATCAAGGAGCTGGGAGCTTCACTTAGGCCCCGTTTACACTAGTACGTTTTAGTTTTAAAACGGCGTTTTAGAATGAAAACGATCGCGTCCACACTAGCGTTTCACCCAGCGTTTCTGAACAGCTCTCTGTCTACATTAAAACGGTGAAAACGCACATCACGTGACCACACACACACTCTCTGGCATGCACAGCAGCGTGCTTTGAGCACACACCCACACGAGAGCTGTGCACATCGCACTGTTCATCACAGATCTCCCGCTGGATCTAATCTCACTATATTTGTTAAACGTGATATTTAATTCATCTTGTTGTCTATATCTGACTACATATTCCCCGACTTTGGTCTTTTGAATCTATTACTTGTTCACAGGTAACGTGCTTTGGCTGAGCACAAAGATAAGTTAGGTTAATATCTTAATTAATGTAACCGCGGACACCGATTCTGCACATCTGACTGATTGCTTGCCTTTATTTTCTCTATTGTATAAACTTATTGTGCGTTATACTTTTATAATGGCCATTATTAATTATTAAAACTGATATTCAGTGAAAGAGAGAGGCTATGTTTCGTATTTTCAATGAAAATGAAAGGGGGCAGTAATGTTATAGGCTCCGTTTTGTTATAAATATGCATGAAGGTGACGCTCATATTATGCAGCCACACGACGCCTCAACATTTTTGATGTCTGTTAAGTTGCTAATAATATCAAAGTAAAAATAGGCAGTTCCTCACATCATGTTTTCATTTTATTGTCAAGATAGTAAAACAGCATAGCCAGGGGGATGTGAATGACTTTATAAAGTACACACTCGGGAGTAGGCCTGTCACAATAATCAATATATCGACTTATTGCACAACACATGGACATCAATTCAATTATTTTTAGTGATGCAATATATATCGCCCATACATAAAAACAATTCTAGCAACATTTTAACTGATTGTGCAACATCTCTACCTCTACTGGAGTTGTCAGTATGGTTAAAAACACTATAGTGTTTACTATAAATTACGATACTATATTTTCATGTGGATGTTTGACAACTGAAAATAGATCTGGTAGCAGATATATTACTTTTCACCTTGTGCTTTTTTGTTAACACTAATTATTATTCATTTAGGATATGCGTTTTTACATTCTGATTCCAATGCCTAATTATTGAATTGGTAAAATGACTATAATTAAATGAAATATTCTTAAGAATAAAATATTGTGTGTTTTTGAAAGTGTACTTGCATTGTGATATTATATTGTCATTCTGGCATTATATAATGAGTGGCATAAAATGGTCTTAAAATGACAATAATATCGTTTATCGCAATATATTTTGGTGCAATATATCGTACAACCAAAAATAGATATCGTGACAGGCCTACTCGGGAGTTTGTTTTCCTTGTCAGTTTGCGAAGTCTGAACTTACAAGGAGAGGATGAAGACTGAACTGTGTGAAGGCTATTTAATATTGAGGAAAAGCCTCAATCAGAGAGGCGAATGTCTGCAGCCACGCCTCCGTTTTCAGATGTCTCCGTTTTCCCCCATCCACACTGAGACGGAGCAGCAGCGTTTTAGAATGAAAACGGCCTATCCAGCGTTTCCAAAACGCTCCTTTTTCGGGGCTCAAAAACTCCGGCGTAGTGTGGACGGATGGCGTAAACGTAGCAAAACTTATGCGTTTTAAAACTAAAACGTATTAGTGTAAACGGGGCCTTAAAAGGAGGCGTGAGGCACACACGGTCTGAAGCAGTTGAAATAAACTAAAAAGCAGTCACGTGACAACATCCACATGAGTCGTTGGCTGGATGAATGTCCTGAACTGCATTTTGACAGGTCAGAACTAATAGGCAGGAAACTGACGTGTGCAAGAGTGGAGGAAAAGTCAGTAGGCAGTACAGACCTCCATGTTTGTTCGTGACCTGTTGTAATTGACTCTTTGCTAAGCCACACCTAAAAACCGACACACACCAATCGTGGCTTAGCAACCGTAGCTACGCACAGGAGGTCTGTCAAGCGAGGGTAACAAGCCAAAGCGTTGTGCATATGGATTGTGCAAATCTGATACCTGGTATCCTAAAAGTTTGGACGGGGTGGTGGATTTTTTACATGATCTAAAACCCAAGCGGAGAAATGCCAGCGTGGATCAAGCTGTGTGAGGGGCCGTAAAAGCAGCACAATCCAGACATATTTCCATCTGTTTCAAGCTACGAATATTTGGATCACATATCAACAGAACAAAACAGAGATATGATCACAAACTGAGCACTTGCGGTCAATATACTTCACCCGCAGCTGTTTTTCAGTCATTTATATCCCTCATGTCCATGTCAGAGCTACAATTCACTGATGTTTTCGTCTGTCTTTTGGAGATTTAGGCCGTACTCACACTATGTACAGTTGCCTTGAACCGGGCCAAGGCACGCTTGTCTCCCCTCCCGTCTCCCCCGACGGCCCGCACTCACATTACATTCGGGCCTGGACACGGTTACGTCATCGATGACGCGCTGTTCAGTTTAGGAAGAGAAGCGCTCTCGCTCAGCACAGTGGAGATTTCTTTAGTTATATCGTTTAAGTCGTTTGATATGCGGTGACACGCGGTCTAATATTTCGCCGAACAGATCAGCCACTTTTGATGCTCATAAACAATCATAAAGTCCTCGTGCTGCAGGAATTAGGAGGTTTGCTGAAGACGCAGCTGACGTGCAGTGAGGGGTTTGTGTCTTTAATAATCTACGACAGTTCGCGTTCATTGAACAGCACGAATGATTAATTAATCCATGTGAAACAGTCCCTTAAAAAGTCACGTCTCGCTTTCAGTTTCAGGCTCAGGCACGCTTGCACTCACACTGTAAGCGTACCGCGCCTGAGCCCAAGTGAACCGCGCTCTGGCCCACCTCTTCCAACCGGGTCAGGGCCGCCCAAGTGTACCGTGCCTGAGCCCGATTCAGAGCACTCACACTTCTCAAACGATCCGGGAAACGGGCCTGGGCACGGTTCGGATAGCATAGTGTGAGTAAGCCCTTAGTCATTGGTGACGATGTTATAGCGGGTTAGTGTCTGCTTTTATATTTGGTGTTGGGTTAATATTTGCTGGTAGCCAAAATCTATTTGTTCTTCCGCTATTTGTACTTTGATTTACATTTCAATTTATTTATTTATTCCACTGCAGATTAGAATAGAAACTGTATAAAGAGCACACAAACACACTGACAGTTATAGGTACCGTACATTGTTATGGGTCAATGATGCTAATATTCGGCACAAATCCTTCAATTTCCCCTTTCTGGCTGCTCTTTCTATGAATGAATTATGTAGAAGCACTGTCCATGTTTCCTCGTGCGTTAGTAACGCTATATTTCATTGCACAACATTAGTCTATCAGGCTTTTTGGCTAAAAAAAAGAGAAATGAGGGTTTAATTAGTTATTATTAGATTATAAAAAGCCACATTGTACACTGCAGTGATGTTATGTAGTTTCAAAATACAATATATTAATGTTTTAATGTAGAAAAATACAACGTGGGGGTCTTAAGGAGCAAAAATACAACATATGGGCTCTTGTATGCTGTTGTGTCATCACTAGGCCCACACGGAATCTGCGCGCGCATGTTTTCTGCAGATTTTCCGCAGATTTTCAAGGATTTTTAGCCCATCATTAATTCTGTTTATTTACTTAAAATTAACTATTTACAGTTAATCTAATTAGATTTGCATTTTAAACATTAAATACAAGTCAAAATGATATAATTTTTTATTTAACATATTAAGGTTTTAGTTATGAGACTCCCAAAATAATTCCGCAGAAATCCACAGATTTTTACCAAAATTCTCTGCAGAAATAGCAAAAAACGTCTGCAGATTCCGTCTGGCCCTGGTCATCACTCATATTGCAAGTCATATCTCTCCGGCCCCTCATTTTTGGGATGCTTTTCATGATCTGGCCCCCATGACAAACTAATAGAATAGCCCTGCCATAGAGCAAAACAGACGGCAAAATGGGATAATGCAAGTTTGCATACTCCTGGTTGGAGAAAGACGAGTTGCTGAAAACAACAACGTAATTTATTCTTTCAAGCTTTGTTTCTTCCGAGCTTATCTGAGTTCTGTTGCACAGTTGTGCTCCATTCATTTATTTAACTACAACTGTTTATTAAGTGAAAGGTTTGATATTGATTAGAACTTGAAGTGGCGACGAGGTCTTAAAATATTCTGAGAAGGTCCTTAAAAAGTCAAATTGTCATTTGAGTCAACTAAGGAGTTTCCTCAAATGAACACCTCTCTAGTGTTGATTTGAAAGCATATGGAGACCATCTCTTTGTACAGGTCTTGGTACACTTGTTTGTTTGTTGCAATTACTGCTTTCACACCTGCCCAAACCAACCACACCAAAAAAGGCAAATGAACTCTGCTATGTGTTAACATGAGGTAACCCTTATTCTTCGGCTGAGACCGTTTTAAACTCAACTGAAGTTCAAGCCACTGAGCTCCATAGAAGTTTACTATATTACCATAAATACTGCATGCTTTTTATCAAAACCTTCATTTCTTTCTAGACTGACGAAAGAAGGAAATTATGATCTTGAATAATGAGGGGGTGAGAAAATCTTTTATAGTCTGTGTGAACCAGAAGTTGCTGACACTATAATTTCAGTATGTTGACGTACTTCCTACTGCACTGAGTATCGAGTAGGGGGCTTTCTTTTTGCGCATAATTCCTTCATGGCAATCTAACTGTAAGAGGGCGTGGCTGAGAATATTGTGGGTGGAGCGACAAACTGACATCATCAGAGACGGAGCCAATCCAAACGCAGATGCTCAGACTGAAGATTGAAGATTACCAAAACTAACATTTGTATTTACAGTGGATTAACTTGTGCAGATCTATTGTTCACCAATGTGAGCCAGCAAAATAAACATTGTGAGTTTCGTGTCTTTAATTTGTTTTTTCTTTGCCCCAAGGGTCGACGGCCGCCTCCTCCACCCCCAGGGGAGACGAAGCTGAAAGAGGAGGAGCCTGAAGAGGAAGTGGTCATTGCACTCTATGACTTTGAAGGGCTGGAGCCTCATGATCTGACCTTGAAGACGGGCGAAGAGTATGTCATCCTGGAAAAGTGTGAAGTCAACTGGTACAAGGCGCGAAACAAAGACGGGTACGTCTGAATGAATAAATGTCCACCTTAAAACTCTTAAATCGTGCTCAAGCATGAGGTCCAAACGTGGTTATTGTGTGTTTGATTTATGTATTAATGGAACACTCCAATTTTTTTTGTTAATAGGCTTGTTTAACATCTCCCCAAGAGTTTTACCAGTTTTAAATCCATTCAGCTGATTTTTTAGGTCTGACGGGACCACTGTTAGCTTAGCTTAGCATATATCATTGAACCAAGCTCTTTTTTTAAAAGTTGATATTTTATGGATAAAGTACATCCAGGTTCTTGTTTTCACAGTAATAAGCCCAACAGGTTTATTAAGTCTGACTCAAAGCCCAGCACTGATATATAAGACTGAAGAGCTTTATTCCCTGAAAACAACCAGGTGAATGTACTTTATTCTGCTTATTACATGGCTACTTGCCACAAATCGTAAAAATTAGACACAAACCATCATTCTGAGCTGTAATAGTTTATTAATGCTTTAATTAAATGTAAAGCTGATAGAATTGAAAATAGCTGATGAAGTATACACTAACCTGAGCATTATTCAGACACTAGATGGCGACAAACAGACAAAAACGCAAAGCTGACAGAAACTAAATCAGCTGATGGAGTATACACTAACCTGGGCATTATTCAGACACTAGATGGCGACAAACAGACAAAAACGCAAAGCTGACAGAAACTAAATCAGCTGATGGAGTATACACTAACCTGGGCATTATTCAGACACTAGATGGCGCCAAACAGTCAAAAACACAAAGCTGACAGTGATGAAAACAGCTGATGGAGTAAACACTAACCTGCACATTATTCAGACACTAGATGGCGCCAAATAGTCAAAAACGCAAAGCTGACAGAAACTAAAACAGCTGATGGAGTATACACTAACCTGCGCATTATTCAGACACTAGATGGCACCAAACAGTCAAAAACACAAAGCTGGCAGAAACTAAAACAGCTGATGGAGTATACACTAACCTGAGCATTATTCAGACACTAGATGGCACCAAACAGTCAAAAAAACAAAGCTGACAGAAACTAAAACAGCTGATGGAGTATACACTAACCTGCGCATTATTCAGACACTAGATGGCGCCAAACAGTCAAAAACACAAAGCTGATAGAAACTAAAACAGCTGATGGAGTAAACACTAACCTGAGCATTATTCAGACACTAGATGGCACCAACCAGACAAAAACACAAAGCTGGCAGAAACTAAAACAGCTGATGGAGTATACACTAACCTGCGCATTATTCAGACACTAGATGGCACCAAACAGTCAAAACACAAAGCTGACATAAACTAAAACAGCTGATGGAGTATACACTAACCTGCACATTATTCAGACACTAGATGCCACCAAACAGTCAAAAACACAAAGCTGGCAGAAACTAAAATAGCTGATGGAGTATACACTAACCTGCGCATTATTCAGACACTAGATGGCACCAAACAGTCAAAAAAACAAAGCTGACAGAAACTAAAACAGCTGATGGAGTATACACTAACCTGCGCATTATTCAGACACTAGATGGCACCAAACAGTCAAAAAAACAAAGCTGACAGAAACTAAAACAGCTGATGGAGTATACACTAACCTGAGCATTATTCAGACACTAGATGGCGCCAAACAGTCAAAAACACAAAGCTGATAGAAACTAAAACAGCTGATGGAGTATACACTAACCTGAGCATTATTCAGACACTAGATGGCGACAAACAGACAAAAACACAAAGCTGACAGAAACTAAAACAGCTGATGGAGTATACACTAACCTGAGCATTATTCAGACACTAGATGGCGACAAACAGACAAAAACACAAAGCTGACAGAAACTAAAACAGCTGATGGAGTATACACTAACCTGAGCATTATTCAGACACTAGATGGCGACAAACAGACAAAAACACAAAGCTGATAGAAACTAAAACAGCTGATGGAGTATACACTAACCTGAGCATTATTCAGACACTAGATGGCGGCAAACAGTCAAAAACACAAAGCTGATAGAAACTAAAACAGCTGATGGAGTATACACTAACCTGAGCATTATTCAGACACTAGATGGCGACAAACAGACAAAAACACAAAGCTGACAGAAACTAAAACAGCTGATGGAGTATACACTAACCTGAGCATTATTCAGACACTAGATGGCGCCAAACAGACAAAAACACAAAGCTGACAGAAACTAAAACAGCTGATGGAGTATACACTAACCTGAGCATTATTCAGACACTAGATGGCGACAAACAGACAAAAACACAAAGCTGACAGAAACTAAAACAGCTGATGGAGTATACACTAACCTGCGCATTATTCAATGCATAATTTGGTCTAAATTGTGATTGTTTGTGAGCTTTTCTTCTGAATATGGTTGGGTAGTTGTATGTTTTGTCACCGAACAGTGTGATTCAGTATGATCTTGTTGTCATGGTTGTGTGTTGTAGAAAGGAGGGCTACATCCCCAGCAACTATGTGACTGAAAAGGCATCAGATAAGTTGGAGCAGTTCATGTAAGTGTTTGTGTGTGCGCGCGTATTCATGTTTGTGTGCGTGTGCATTGTTTATGTTGTGCATGTGTGCGTGTTCATGTTTGTGTGTGCGTGCATGTTCATGTTTGTGCATGTGCGTGTTCATGTTTGTGTGCGTCTGTGCATGTTCGTGTGTGTGCGTGTTCATGTTTGTGTGTGTAAGTGAGAGTGTGTATGTGTGTGTCCATGCCTGATTGGCTTTAACTATGTGTGTATAATTGTGTCAGACGTATCTGTGTGTTGTCATATTTTCAACTTCAGTTGTTCAATGTGTTTTGTGTTGCAGATGGTTCAGTAAAAATGTGAATCGCAACAAAGCTGAAGAACTGCTCAGGAAAGAGGTGTGTGTGTGTCTTTGTGTGTGTGTATCAATGATTCAATTCAATTCCTCTTTATTTCTGTAGCACTTTTACAGCGTAGATTGTGTTGCAGCAGCTGAACACAGAAGTTCTAGTAAACTGAAACTGTGTCAGTCCAGTTTTCAGAGTTGAAGTTCAGTTTAGTTCAGTTCAGTGTGGTTTAATTTTCACTGCTGTAAGTCCAAACACTGAAGAGCAAATCCATCCATGCGCAGCTTCACAAGTCCCAAACCAAGCAAGCCAGTGGCGACAGTGGAGGAACAAACTTCGCCAATTGACCAAAGTGAAGGAAAAAAAACCTGGAGAGAAACCAGGCTCAGTTGGGCACGACCATTTCTCCTCTGGCCAAACTTCATGTGCAGAGCTACAGTCTAGGCGCCTGAGAACGCTGGACGTCCATCGTGGAGAAGCTGCAGGTGTGAGTAGGTCACCGGCTGGTGTTCAGGCTGGCCCACAGGATCAATGCTAAGACTCATCTGTCACTGGGGTCTTTCAGGAATCAGTCTTACGCTCTCCACTCCTCCATGACCACCACAGCATCTGCTCAGGATACGGCCTGGTCCAGGATTAAGGAGACCTCTAGAAGTCCTCTATAGTTGGCATCCTCTCTTCACAGCTCTTGGATCACATCAATGGCGCTGCACAATTTCTAGAGACCTCAGAATGAGTATCCCTTGGTGGAAATAGAGAACAAGGAAAACAATTAGCGTAGCTGCTGTTCATAGTGTATTGAAACAAGAGAAATTAAATATCAGTGCAAAAGGACATGCTATGAATGAAAGTCGTAGTTATATAAACAAATATGTAAAGCACATGAGTATTTCTAACGAAATGTCTGGTGCATTAGGACAGGAGGAGTGTGTCCTACAGGTGGATGTCAAGCCCACTCATCTGAGTGGAGCACACTCATGCATCATACCGTTATGTGATGCATTGTGTGTATGCTTTACTAAAGAGATAGGTCTTTAATCTAGTTTTTAACTGACAGAGTGTGCCTGAGGGCGTACTCACACTATGTACAGTTGCCTTTAACTGTGCTGAAGCACGCTTGCCCCCCCCCTGCCTCTGCCCCAATGGTCTGCCCTCAGATTGCATCTGAGCCGGAGCACGCTTACATCATCAATGACGCACTGTTCAGTTTAACAGAGAGAAGCTCTCTCGCTCAGCACAGTGGACATTGCTTTGGTTATATCATTTTAGTCGTTTGATATGCAGTGACACACAGTCAAATAATTCGCAGAACAGATCAGCCACTTTTGACGCTCATGAATGATCATAAAAGTTCTTGTGCTCCAGGTATTAGGAGGTTTGCTGAACGTGGCAGCTGATGTGCAGCGCGGGGTTTGCATCTTTAATAAACTACGACAGTTATGAAGTCAAGAATGATTAATAAATCCATATGAAACAGTCCCTTAAAAGTCACGTCTCATCTTCAGTTTCAGGCTCAGGGACTCTTTGCACTCACACTACAAGCGTAATGCGCCAAAGCCCAAGTGAACCGCGATCTGGCACACCTCTTCTAACCGGGGCAGGGCCGGCCAACTGAACCACGCCTGAGCCTGATTCAGAGCACTCACACTTCTCAAACGAACTGGGAAACGCCTGGGCACGGTTTGGATAGCATAGTGTGAGTGCGCCCTGAGCCTCGGACATTATCAGGAAGGCTATTCCAGAGTTCAGGAGCCATAAATGAGATGGCTCGACCTCCTTTAGTAGACTCATTGAGTTCTGGTACCACCAGAAGCCCTGAATTTAGATATCTTAAAGTGTGGGTTGGTTTGTAGCGAGACAGAAGGTTGGTTAGATAAACAGGAGCTAGATTATTTAAAGCTTTATAGGTAAGAAGTAATATTTTAAAATCAATACAAAACACTTAACAGGCAGCCAGTGTAAGGAGGATAAAATTGGGGTGATATGATCATACTTTCTAGACCTGGTAAGAACTCTGGCAGCTGCATTTTGCACTAGCTGAAGTTTGTTAATAGAGGATGCTGGGCAGCCAGCAAACAGAGCATTACAGTAATCTAGCCTAGAAGTCATGAAAGCATGAACTAGCTTTTCTGCATCTGAGATGGATAGCATGTTTTGTAACTTAGCGATATTTCTTAGATGAAAGAAGGTGGTTTTTGTGACATGGGAGATTAAGTTGCTGTCTAATATAACACCCAGATCTTTTATAGTAGAGCTAATGCTAACTTTGTATCCCTCTAATTGCAGGTCGAGTTGTGAGATCTGGTGTGTACTGAATTTAAGAGAAGGAAATTGTTGGTCATCCAGTCTTTAGGCCCAATCCCAATTCTATTTTTGTACCCCTACCCCTTCCCCTTGGCCCTTACAACCGAGGGTTAGGGGGAAGGGCTTTAAAATTTACCCCTAAGAATTGGGACAGCACTACAGCACCTGCACACGTCATCATATGTCATCGCGATCTCTTGCTTCACATGAGATCAGACGATGGCGACTTCTGTAGTTATTCCAGTTGTGTTATTTGTTGGTGTTTATCTTCAGGAAATCACTGAAGGCATATATTATGTTATCATAACGAACTAATGTGGCAATAAGATCGTAACTGTACTGCGCATTTACACCGTGACCATATTCATCTATGTAAACACACCAAAAACACCATTAACATTATAGAAGACACAGCCACTAAACTTTTCTGACAGGGTATTGGAGTGTCATCGAGTGTCAGAATGTTGTGGGACCGCTGTACAGGAGTTATGATTAAGGATTATAGATCGCGAAATTTAGCGTTTTTTTTTTCTAGCGTTTTTAAAAAAAAGCATGATGGTAAAACACGAACGCGGTTATGAATATATTAAAATATGTGTTTGTTTGTTGTAAAAATCAGTAATAATGACAAAAAATACCAATTTGTGGATCTCCTTACTTCCGGGTTCAGCAATACTGCCGCTGTGGCAGGTGCATTATGGGAAATTTTCTTACCCCTTGGTTTTGAGTGCGGTCCTGAAAAATCTTTGTTCGAAGGGCTATTCACCCCTTTCCCTTAGCCCTACGCCTTTAAGCTATACAGAATTTGGACACCCCTACCCCTTGCCGTGAACACGCAAAACGAGGGGTAAATAGAAAGGCTAAGGCGTAGAATTGGGATTGGGCCATAACATCTTTAATACACTCAGTTAGCTTAGAGAGTTCAGACGTCTCATCAGGTTTTGTTGAAATATATAATTGCGTATCATCTGCATAGCAGTGAAAGCTGATCCTGTGTCTCCCAGGGGTAGCATGTATATTGTGAACAGCAAAGTATCTAAAACTGATTCTTGCGGCACCTCATACTTTACTGGCCTGACTTGTGAAAGCTGTCCATTAATATTCACAAACTGGTAGCAGTCAGCTAAGTATGACTTAAACCATTGTAGAGCCTGCCCCTGGACACCTGTAGAATTTAAGCGATCTATGAAAATATCATGATCGATAGTGTTGAATGCAGCACTGAGGTCAAGTAAAACTAGTACCGAGATGCACTGTTGGTCAGCAGCTAAGAGTAAATCTTTGTTTATTTTCACTAATGCGGTTTCTGTATTGTGATGAGGCCTGAAACCTGACTGAAACACTTCAAAAACATTAGTGTGGATGTTCTGTACAGTATTAGTGTTGAACATCTTACTTAAGAGTGTGTGCATGTGTGTGTGTGTTTAGGGTAAAGAAGGTGGTTTCATGGTCCGATTGTCCAGTAATACAGGAACATACACTGTGTCACTGTACACCAAAAGCACAAGGTGAGAGACGCTTATGCACAGACACACACACACACACACACACACACACACACACACACACACACACACACACTCAGACTCATGATGTGATGCTGACTGTATGTGTTGGTTGTGATGGTGTGCTTTTCAGTGATGGAGCAGCATCGGTCAGACATTACCAGATTAAAGAAATACACGGATCACCAAAGCAGTTCTACCTGGCGGAGAAGTACATCTTCACCAGCATTCCTGAACTCATAGAGTATCATAAACACAACGCTGCAGGTGACACACACACACACACACACACACACACACATGCTGCTTATGCTTTGATGAGACATTCAGCAAAGCAGACACATTTAAATGGTTTTATTGTGTGTGTGTGTGTGTGTGTGTGTGTGTGTGTGTGTGTGTGTGTGTGTGTGCGTGTGCGTGTGCGTGCGCGTGCATGTCTGTGTGTGTGCATGTCTGTGTGTGTGTGTGCATGCATGCATGTCTGTATATATGTGTGTGTTTGTGCAGGTCTAGTCTCCAGGCTTCGTCATGCTGTCGGTGACCAGAAGAGAGAAGCTCCTACAACAGCAGGATTCAGCTACGGTAACATGATCACAGTCATCATGGCTGTTCATATTTACTGATATACTAACAGCTTACACCCGTACTGACCCTCTTACTGCATCTGCATTTGTAGAAGTTTCACTTTCACATGCTACATTTAGAGGAGGAGGAGGAGTGTGTTTAAAGGCCTTCCGTTATGTTCAAGAATCTTCAGGCTTATTATTATTGTTTTTTATTAGCAGTGTGGGAACTAAAATGAGACCTTCCTCGACCTTCTAGGTCTGCACTGAAAGACAGAATTACTTTCAGTCTCTTGTACATTATTATAAAATGATTAGACTTCTTTCAAAATCTAAAATAGTTGGAAGCAGTTTATGTGTTCAATAGACGTCCAATAGACATCTAAACATAGACAGCTTGGCTAAAGCCAATGTTATGACAACTCAAATTTAGAAATGTTATAGGCAATCCATCTATGTTTAGACGTCAGTTTGATATCTATTAAATGCAAAGCATTCTTGGTGACTTTATGGCGATGGTGTGATACCAGCAAGCATTTATGCAGTTTTGCCTTCAATAGACATCTAATAGACATCTAAACAGAGGCAGCTTGGCTAAAGCAAGGCTAAATTTGGGCTGTCACGTACAAATCTAACAGAGGTCTAAAAGTAGACCCAAATTAGACTAGTCATAAAATACAGAGGAATTAATGACTGCACATGTGAAGTCCGTCTAATCAGAGTATTTGATGACTAGTCTAGTTTTGATCTATTGTTAGATGTCTATTAGATTTTCACTTGACAGCTCAAATTTAGCCTTGTTTTAGCCAATGTTTAGATATCTTTTAGACGTCTATTGTATGCAAAAAATGCTTCCAAGCAATTTTGCATTTAAAAGAAGTCTAATAGACGTCTAAATGACATCTAAACAGAGACAGTTTGGCTAAAATTTGGGCTGTCAAATGAAAATCAAACAGACGTCTAAAAATAGCCCAAAATTAGACCTTTCATCAAATACAGAGGCATGAATGACTGCACATGTGAAGTCTGTCTAAACGAAGTATAATAGACATCTATAATTAGCCCCAAATTAGACTAGTTATCAAATACAGAGGAATGAATGTGTACTCATGTGTAGTCCATCTATTTAATGACTAGTCTAGTTTTGGTCTATTTTTAGATGTCTATTAGATTTTCACTTGACAGTCCAAATTTAGCCATGTTTTAGCCAAGCAGTTCGTGTTTAGACGTTTGTTAGACTTCTTTTATAATCCAAAATAGCTTGGAAGCAGTTTATGTGTTCAATAGTCGTCCAATAGACATCTAAACATAGACAGCTTGGCTAAAGCAAGGCTAAATTTTGTTATGACAACTCAAATTTAGAAATGTTATAGGCAATCCATCTATGTTTAGACGTCAGTTAGATGTCTATTAAATGCAAAGCATTCTTGGTGACTTTATGGCGATGGTGTGATACCAGCAAGCATTTATGCAGTTTTGCCTTCAATAGACATCTAATAGACATCTAAACAGAGGCAGCTTGGCTAAAGCAAGGCTAAATTTGGGCTGTCACGTACAAATCTAACAGAGGTCTAAAAGTAGACCCAAATTAGACTAGTCATAAAATACAGAGGAATTAATGAGTACACATGTGAAGTCCGTCTAATCAGAGTATTTGATGACTAGTCTAGTTTTGATCTATTGTTAGATGTCTATTAGATTTTCACTTGACAGCTCAAATTTAGCCTTGTTTTAGCCAATGTTTTGATATCTTTTAGACGTCTATTGAATTAAAAAAAAATGCTTCCAAGCAATTTTGCATTTAAAAGAAGTCTAATAGACGTCTAAAAGACATCTAAACAGAGACAGTTTGGCTAAAATTTGGGCTGTCAAATGAAAATCAAACAGACGTCTAAAAATAGCCCAAAATTAGACCTTTCATCAAATACAGAGGCATGAATGACTGCACATGTGAAGTCTGTCTGAACGAAGTATAATAGACATCTATAATTAGCCCCAAATTAGACTAGTTATCAAATACAGAGGAATTAATGTGTTCACATGTGTAGTCCATCTATTTAATGACTAGTCTAGTTTTGGTCTATTTTTAGATGTCTATTAGATTTTCACTTGACAGTCCAAATTTAGCTTGTTTAGACATCTATTAGACTTCTTCTAAATGCAAAATTGTTTGGAAGCATTTTTGCATTCAAGAGACGTCTAATAGATGTCTAAACAAGGCTAAATTTGGACTGTTTAGTGAACATCTAATAATCTAGACATCTAAAATAACCTATCAAATACAGACGAATAAATGAGTACACATATGAATTCTGTCTAATCAGAGTATTTGATGACTAGTCTAGTTTTGGTCTATTAGATTTTCACTTGACAGCCCAAATTTAGCCTTGTTTTAGCCAATCTGTCTACTTTTAGATGTCTATTGGATGTCTATTAAACACAAAATTGCTTGATCAGGATATATGAAGATGGTGCCCGATATTGTGTGCAGATAAATGGGAGATCAACCCATCGGAGCTGACCTTTATGAAGGAGTTGGGTTCTGGTCAGTTTGGAGTGGTCCGACTGGGTAAATGGAGAGCGCAGCATAAAGTGGCCATTAAAACCATCCGGGAAGGAGCCATGAGCGAAGACGATTTCATTGAGGAAGCTAAAATCATGATGTATGAGATTTACACACACACACACACACACACTGAAAACTCACCGTAATTTTAATTAAATCTGAAAGATTGGGATTGAAGCCAATTAAGTCGTTTTGTAAATGATAAGAATCAGCTCTCATAAGCCCAGTTCAAGGTTATTATAGCTTTGCAATTATTTATTTAAGAATTAATTATATTTCTGTAAGTTTTTCAGTGACTGTTGTTAGTTTCATTTAGTTTTAGCTTTTCGTTTATTGTGCATTTTTTATTTCAGTTAACGACAATATTTTAAAAACTGAACTGACACTGTTTTATTTACTATAATCTTCTATGTGAAGCTGCTTTGACACAATCTACATTGTAAAAGCGCTATACAAATAAAGATGAATTGAATAGAATTTTTTCGACCAATGGTTTCAGTCTAAAAAATGTCAAGAAAAGAAGAGTTATGCATTTAGTGCCACAGGAAGTGACTAAAACATACATTATTGGACTGTTACATTTTTTTTATGACTGTAGAATTTTTGTTAATGAAATGATCTAACTTAAATACAGTAGATATTCAGATATTATTTAAGTTTTATTAGTGCTGGGCAAAGATTAAAGTGTGTTTTGACATGTATATCAGGGTTCCCGCGGGTCCTTAAAATGTCTTAAATTAAAATCCGGGAAATTAAGGTCTTAAATTGTCTTAAATTACAGTAAAGTTGCTGTAGGTATTACATTTTCAGCCGCTGTGCTTAATGACAATAGGGAAGCACAGTGGTCCACCATAAAACATCTAACAGTTGATCAATTTAGTATGTGTGAAACAGGAGTGAAATGACAGTCTCCATGATTTATTAGCTTATTATGGTAGGTCGACTACAGACGCTGACGTCGGTCTGCACCTGCGTGCTGCCATTACGCAGTTGTCGAGATGAGGTGACCATGGGGCTCAAAGCCGTCGAGTCACACATGAAAGGAGAAAAGCACCAGCGGTACGTTGCAGCAGCTAGTCATAGCGGGTGCAGGTTAATCCTTGCATTGTTTACAGCTCGACCTAACAATGTTACTAGTTCAGACGCCACCTTACAATCGGTTACATCACAGCCACCTCACAGAACCCCCCCAAGTTTTTGGACAATTTCACTTGCACCCCCCCCCCCCCCCCCCCCCTCTCATTCACATATTACTTTCTGCGTTTAAAGTGCGTAGCACAGGGGCGTCGCTAGACCCAATTTGAAAATCACCAGTGCCCCAGTAAATGCTTTGAGATGTGATTTGCTTCATATGCAAAGTGTATTTATTAAGACTGGTAATGCTGAAATAAAGATGTTATTCTCTAACGCTGGTGAAAGCAGTGTAGTTTATATATATATATGTATATATATATGTATATATACACACACACACACACACACACACACCAAGTTTACACATTGCACATAATTGATACCAAATGGAAAACTTTCAAGTTTTGATTTCCATTGTAGGAGGCAATAAATTGAGTAACCTATTCCAAAGAAATTATTACATTTTTGGCTCTTAAATTATATTTGTTGAGGTCTTAAAAAGGTCTTAAAAAGCATTAAATTTTACTTTTAAAAGGGTGCAAGAACCCTGTATATGTGTGTGTATTATATATATATATATATATATATATATATTTGTTTTGTATATGTGATACACACATAAAAACAAAATTATCCAAAACAAATGTGTTACATATTTTATTTCATATATAATTTGTATCATTCATTCATTTTCCTTCAGCTTGGTCCCTTTATTCATCAGGGGTCGCCAAAGTGGAATGAACCGCCAACTATTCCAGCATATGTTTTACACAGCGGATGCCCTTCCAGCTGCAACCCAGTACTGGGAAATACCTAAACACACTCATTCACACACACACTCATACACTAAGGCCAATTGACCCTTCGCTAAGCCCCGCCCTCCTTAGTTACTGTTGTTACGGCAGTGAAGTTTTCGTGCCTGGCACGTCTATTACAATATGTATGCGCCGGTGTCAGACATTCTCAGGGATATAGTTAGTCATTTTTGGGTAACAGGTGAGATATCTGAGAAAGTCAGACAAAAAAAGGACTGCAGTATGCAATACAGGGGTATATTCACCACATAATAGGCAACCGATTAGAATATAATTGAATCAAAACTGAAGCTAAAGCCTAGCCGCCTCATACGCCGACCATTCAACAGCTTAGTTCATGCACCGCAGGAGAGGTGACATTTAAATATAATCTAATAATTAATTAAACTGTGATTTCTCCTTTTTAGCCAAAAAGCCTGATAGACTACTGTACACTCTGCAAAAAATGCTTTTCTTACTTAGATTTTTTTTATCTTGTTTCTAGTCCAAATATCTAAAAATTCTTAAATCAAGAAGAATTTTCTAGACAAGCAAAACTTGTTGTCTTGTTTTCAGACATAATATGCCAAAATTAAGTCAGTTTTTCCTTAAAACAAGCAAAATAATCTGTCAATGGGGTAAGCGAAATAATCTTATGTCAAAAGGAAAAACAAGATTATTTTGCATACCCCATTGACAGATTATTTTGCTTGTTTTAAGGAAAAATTCACTTAATATTGGCATATTATTTCTGAAAACAAGACATTATGTTTTGCTTGCCAAGAAAAAGTTTCTTGATATACGAATGTTTAGATATTTAGACTAGAAACAAGACAAAAAATTTAAGTAAGAAAAGCATTTTTTGCAGTGTATATGTGTTTGGACTGTGAGGGAAACCGGAGCACCCGGAGGAAACCCACGGCAACACGTGGAGAACATGCAAACTCCACACAGAAATGCCAACTGACCCAGCCGGGACTTAAACCAGTGACCTTCTTGCTGTGCTAACCACTGTGCCGCCCGTATCATTCATTCATTTTCTTGTCGGCTTTGTCCCTTGCGGGGTTGCCACAGTGGAATGAACCACCAACTTATCCAGCACGATTTTACGCAGCGGATGCCCTTCCAGCCGCAACCCATCTCTGGGAATTTCCACACACACACACACATTCACACTCATACACTACGGACAATTTAGCTTACCCAATTCACCTGTACTGCATGTCTTTGGACTGTGGGGGAAACCGGAGCACCCGGAGGAAACCCACGCGAACGCAGGGAGAACATGCAAACTCCACACAGAAACGCCAACTGACCCAGCCTAGCCGAGGTTCGAACCTGCGACCCAGCGACGTTCTTGCTGTGTGGCAACAGCACTACCTACTGCGCCACTGCGGTGCCCCTCGCCCGTATCATATACATATATATTTTATCTCTAAATATAAATAAGAATTTTCTCAAATACAGTATATGCATGATTGTGTGTATTAATATATAAAATAAATATGTAAAATACACAAACATATTATGTCAAAGCAAACTTTTATTTTAGATGCGATTAATCGCAGGTAATCATTGCCCAGCACAAATTTTTCTTATCATATATTAAAATGAAAAATCATATTTAAATTGTCTCATGTGTAGTTGTTTCTAGTTTTTAGTGAAGTTTCACAAACTAATTTCGAGAGGAGCACGTGATATAATTGACCGCAGCTGGTCTCTCATCTACAATCATTAGTTGGCCAATCAGATTAATCCAAACTCACTATAAGTAGCCCAGCAAAAATTACTCCCTTATCTTCGTTTTCCGAAGAAACCCCCCATCCACCCCTTCTCCACCTTTCTTTCTTTACCACGGGGAGCTCTCGAGAACTACCTGATCTCATACTCCCCGTACATGCTCAATTGACCAGGCGGGAGCCCTGGGCTCAATTATCTCCGAGCTCAGGGTTCTCTCCCGGGACAGCATGCCAAACCTGCTAATAGCGTCAAGCAATATCTAAGTGTGAACTCTTGAATTGTATTTACAAGGCATTAAAGGGCATCTATTATGCAAAAATCACTTTAATAAGGGGTTCAAACCCAGTAGTGTGTCAGCAGTGTGTGAATATCTCCAGCCTCTAATGGTAAACATGTATTAATTCTATTGTTTATAATCAGACTTGATATAAACAGTCTGCAGAAACACTCTGATTGACATTCACCCTTTGTACGTGTCATCAGAGGGGAAAAGCCCCACCCACTAGTGCCCATCTCCCCCTCATTAGCATAAACAGCAGCCCTGAGTGAGAAGCAGCCGTCTGTCCATTAGCCGTTAGAGTGTTTGAGCTGCTGAAGATAATGTCAGCGTAGACTAAGAGCATTATAGATGTGGAGTTTGAGAAGAAGCACAAATGAACAGTGACAGGAGTCTCCTTAGATTGACGCATTACAGATGATCTGATGGTGTTGTGTGTTGTGTGATGGCAGGAATCTGTCCCACCGTAACCTGGTTCAGCTGTACGGCGTGTGCACGCAGCAGAAGCCCATATACCTGGTGACAGAGTTCATGGAGCTGGGCTGCCTGCTCAACTTCCTGCGGCAGCGCAGAGGAACGCTTGCGTCTCAGGACCTGCTGGGAATCTGCCATGACATCAGTCAGGGGATGCAGCATCTGGAGGAGAACAGATTCATCCACAGAGACCTGGTCAGAAAATACACACATATATACACTCACCGGCCACTTTATTAGGTACACCTTACTATAATGGATTAGAACCCCTTTTGCCTTCAGATCTGCCTTAATCCTTTGTGGCGTAGATTCAACAAGGTACTGGAAATATTCCTCAGAGATTTTGCTCCTGATTGACATGATAGCATCACGCAGTTCCTGCAGATTTGTCGGCTGCACATCCATGATGCCAATCTCCCATTTCACCACATCCCAAAGGTGCTAAACATTATGAATGTCCTCACAGTCAGTGTTGTTTTCCAGGCGGCGAGGAACTGTCTGGTGAACACCTCGATGGTGGTGAAGGTCTCAGACTTCGGGATGACCAGGTAAATATGAAGAAAATCATGTCTGTTTATAGTAGATCAGCGTGCAAATACTGCTTTCACACAGCAACAGTCATCCAAATCAGCTTTAGGTCAATTCAGGAACATAAAATTCACAAGATTGCCGTATAAATTGGAATTTAATTGGAAAATACACAAACATAGACACTCACCGGCCACTTTATTAGGTACACCTTACTAGTAGCGGATTAGACCCTCTTTTGCCTTCAGAACTGCCTTAATCCTTCGTGTCATAGATTCAACAAGGTACCGGAAATATTCCTCAGAGATTTTGCTCCATATTGACATGATAGCATCACACAGTTGCTGCAGATTTGTCGGCTTCACATCCATGATGCCAATCTCCCGTTCCACCACATCCTAAAGGTGCTAAACATTATGAATGTCCTCACAGTCAGTGTTGTTTTCCAGGCGGCGAGGAACTGTCTGGTGAACACCTCGATGGTGGTGAAGGTCTCAGACTGTAAAAGATAGACTTTGCTTAGACTGTAAAAGATACGGACGTAGTATCCATGATGTCATCCATAGGTTTCTGAAATGCACAAATGAAGCTACAAGTACACCATTTTGTTTGTTCGTCATCGCACCAACCTGGGGAATACCAAACAAGTGCAAAGAGCCAGAGCATGAGCAGAGCTACAGACGCCTGCTAGCATTTTGCTTAAATGGGATTTTCTTTGGGAGAAACGCTTAATACCCCTGCTGAAAAATCCAGCTTAAACCAGCCTAAGCTGGTTGGCTGGTTTTAACTGGTCGACCAGCCTGGTTTTAGAGGGGTTTTGGCCATTTCCAGGCTGGTTTCCAGCCATTTCCAGCCTGGTCTTAGCTGGTTAGGCTGGGAGTTGACCAGCAAAAACCAGCTTAACCAGCCAAAACCAGCTATGTCCAGCTTAAACCAGGCTGGTCAAGCTGGTTTTAGCTGGTTTAAGCTGGTCATTTTCCAGCCTGACCAGCTAAGACCAGGCTGGAAATGGCTGGAAACCAGCCTGGAAATGGCCAAAACCCCTCTAAAACCAGGCTGGTCAACCAGCTAAAACCAGCCAACCAGCTTAGGCTGGTTTAAGCTGGATTTTTCAGCAGGGACTTCATTACCTGCGACTCGTTTGTGTTCTGACCACATGTGCTTGGTTGTACACTATATCAATAAAGCGTTTAGACTTTTAAAAACACTGTTGTAACACATTGAGCCACTAAACATTGTTCTTATGACGTTTTTCTACAGGAGGAAACGAGAATTACTCCTAAACACTTCAGATATAGTCTGTGTTAGTAAATGCTATTGATGAAATTCAGGCATAACACTGTATGACCATGCTTCAGATGACTGTTCTAGAGCCTACAGCTAATCAGTCTGTCAGATTCTGGAGTGCATTACAGCTCTAAAGAACATTATTAATGATCTTAAATAAAACAAATACATTTATAGAGATGGTGTATAAGTATATAATTGCACTCACCTGGGAAATGGAGGCAACTTGAATGGTTTGTGAGCACAATTAAGATAACACAGCATGCTATAGTATCTAATAATTGCAGGAAAATAATTCCAAAAGGCGAATGACTGTGTAAAGCCACATAAAACAACACAAAAATACAATGAAGATGCAGAGTTTAGTGGCTCATCAGCCAGAATGGCATGACGGCGACCAGCGAGACCTAGCTGTCACTCAAGTGGCCACGCCCTTAAGTATGCAGACTTAATAAAACTTAATATAAACGAAACGGATAAGTTATTAAAAATTCACCCCCTCACAGTTGTCATGAAGGGTAATATTAGCTACTGTATATGCACTAGGGCTGGGCGATTTTTTCGATTTTTTCGATTAATTCGAATTTACGTTTTAAGACGATTTTATTTTTTATAAAATCGAGAAATCGCGATTTTTTTAATTAAAAATATTAAAGCTGCTTTTCCACTATCGTGCCAAACCGTTCTAAACTGTTAGACAACCGTGCTGAATTGTGCTGATTCTGTGTGTTGACGTCGCGGCTCTGTCCCGCAGCGCGCCGAGAAGGGCGCGCGCGCGAGGAGAGGAGAGAAGGCTCGACAGGCGGAGGTCCGCTCCTTCATTCTAATCATCCACCCGCCCGCATATATTATTTTATCTGATTTATATATCCGCACCCGATCGCCACTTTAATAATTCTAATTCTTTGTTTTAAGCATGATGATAGGTGTAACTTTCTCCGCAATGTCCGGCGGCAGAGTAACAGCTCGTTAATTCATGCTCGAGCAAATGATGAGACGGACAAAAGTACTCGATGCATGCCCTTCTTTTACTTATTTCAGTGTTTTCAGGTTCACAGTGCAAAACAGCTCCCGGGTGGAATTACTGAAGTAAACATAAAACAAAACCGGATAAAACTTTCTCCCTCTAATTCACCGCACGCACAGCACACAGCGAGAGCTCACATCACACAGCATGCGTGTCGAACTACACTACCCACAATGCCCCTCGCTATGGACTACAACTCCGTAAAAGCAGTCCTAAAGCGGCCACACTATTTCCCCTCTTAGGTCACAGTGGATCGTTCGTTATTAACAGCAGATTCAGCTTTTATATATACAGGAAAAAGAGAACAAAAACGGCGTCCCTTCAGCCTAAACAGCAGCTATGTTGTGTGTACTAGGCGCTTTTCTTAACACTGTGCAAAAACAGAATAGCATCTACTGTGCCTGGATTCGGGCGATTCCGATACCGCAGAAAGTCAAATCTTTCTTTAATTTGGACTTTTGCTTGAATTACGGAGTGGCACAGTAGCTGTGCAAGGTACTGTATGAATTAAATCATAACCCATATATGCACCAATAAACAAGTAAAATGAATGAATGAATAAAATAAATATGGATTCTTAAATGTCGGTAGTTTGTACTGCAAAAAAATATCAATACGTATCGACAAATGTTTTATAAAAATAGAGCAATTTTCAACATTTCAGCTATAGGCCATTATATGATTCAGTTAAATATAAGATAGACATTTAAATATAGATAGATATGTAATATAGATAGATGTATTAAATATAGACATAGACATTTAAATATAGATAGATACGGTAATCTTTAATATATACTGGGTGGTGTAGCTACGCACAAATATTTTCTAAAACGTCAAGCAGATATTTGTCTATAGCTCGTTAGTTATTTATGAAGACAAAAAATAATTAAAATAACAAAAATAAAACTATAAAATTACAAAGATAAAAAGAGCAGCATTTTGCTAAATATAGTCCTTTATATCCTGATATGCTGTGTTGTTTCATTCGTTTTTTTAGATTTAACTTGATGCATTCGTTATTGAATGTTTGAATACTGAAATCGTTTAAATGGTTATATTTTACCATCAAAATGTAGTATATTTTATATCATTACCAACTTTTGATATGAAACCGCTGTTCTTTTATTGATTGTTATGAAATAATTTAAGTGCTATATTTTTTTATTAGTGAAAGTGCCCGCTCACTTTGACAAGGCCTGTCCAAATATATATTTCTGCCATGCCACTAATACAGATAAACTATTGTTGCATTATCATTGTTTATTTTTCTGTTATGTACAGAGATTTGAAATATTTATTTCCCCTCCAATCCTTTTCAATCTTCACGTTACATTTTGGTCATTTTCTCTCCAAATAAAATTTGCCCAAAGCTGCACAACATATGACCTCTACATAAATACGGGTGCTGTGACTTCTATTGTAGCTATGTTTAGCATCCCTATATGAGAGAGTGCCATAACCGCGTTTAGTCACACGGTTGCTTTTCTTTTACAAGTGAGCATGAAAAAAACTAGTTTCAGCATTTATTTAAATTTAAATGAACAAGGTAAACTGGTAAGGTAGTTACACAGTAAAAACAAAATTAATAAAAAAAATAAATAAAAAAAATCGAAATCGTGAATCGGTCAAACTTTATGAAAAAATCGAGATTTTTTTTTTTTGCCATATCGCCCAGCCCTAATATGCACCAAAGCCATCTTTTGTATCAGGCTGTAAACATGTTTTTATCAGCTGTAAAATTGGCCAATTTAGCATTGCAGTCAGTGAACATCTTGACTTCCTGGAGCAGCCCCCAAAGGCCAGTCGATGAATTGCAGTTTTAGTTACTTTCGTATTGGCTTCACCAGGGAGAGCGGGAGGTTGCCGCTTGGTTTATGACCATTAAGGAACACTTTTTTTGGAATTAGTCTCGTTTTACACCCTCCTAGCATTAAACATGTGAGTTTTACCATTTTTTACTTCATTCGGGTCTGGCGGGAGCACTTTTAGCTTAGCTTAGCATAGATCATTGATTCGGATTAGACCATTAGCATCTCACTCAAAAATAAAAAAAAAAATAGATGATTTTCCTATTGAAAGCTGAACTCTTCTGTATTTACAGCGTGTACTAAGACTGACGGACGATGATAAGCTGCTATTTATTGCTATTGTCTTATTCTGGTGTAATAATAAAGGAGTTTTGCTGCTGTACCATTGGTTGCAGCAGGTGCAGGTGGGATTTATAATCTGTTACTACACAGATCTGCATACAACACAAGAACAGTACTGAGCCGACTGCAGATGCTGATGTTAAATAAATAAAAAAACACTTTATCCAAGAGTTTGTTTCTCTCCTCCTGCAGGTACGTTCTGGACGACCAGTACTGGAGTTCTTCTGGAACAAAATTCCCAGTCAAATGGTCTCCTCCTGAGGTCTTCAACTTCTGCAGATACAGCAGCAAATCTGACGTCTGGTCATTCGGTCAGTACCTCAGAGCTCATCTTCTGTAGAGATGCACTGAATGCTTTTATTTTTTGATGATGATGATGATTATAACAATGATGATGGTGATGATGATGACAATGATGGTGATTATCATGATGATGGTGATGAAGATGATGATGGTGATTATGATGATGAAGATGATGACGATGATGGTGATGAGGATGATGGTGATGTTGATGCTGATGATGAAGATTATGATCATGGTGATGATAATGATGATGATGAAGATGCTGAGGATGATGGTGATGAAGATGATGATAATGAAGAAGATGGTGATGATGAAGATGCTGGTGATGGAGATGGAGATGATGATGATGATGATGAAGATGATTGATGGTGATGGGGATGATGATGGTGATGATGATGATGGTGATGTTGATGATGATGAAGATTTTTAAGATTATAATAATGATGGCCATTATAATGAAGATGCTGATGCTGATGGCAATGATGGTGATGATGATGGTGATGGTGATGATGATGATGATGATGATGATGATGATGATGGGGATGGGATGATGATGGTGATGATGATGTGATTATGATGATGGGGATGGGATGATGATGTGATTATGATGATGATGGTGATGTTGATGATGATGATGGGGATGGGATGATGATGGTGATGATGATGTGATTATGATGATGATGGTGATGTTGATGATGATGATGATGAAGATTATTTGGATTATGATAATGATGGCAATTATAATGAAGATGCTGATGATGATGATGGCAATGATGATGGTGATGATGGTGATGAAGATGATGACGCTGATTAAGATGTTGATGGTGATGATGATGATGGTGAAGAAGATGATGATGGTGATGCTGCTGATGAAGATTATGATGATGGTGATGATAATGATGGTGATGAAGATGGTAATGTTGATAATGATAATGAAGAAGATGGTGATGATGATGATGATGATGATGATGATGATGATGAAAATGCTGGTGATGATGATGGGGATGATGAAGATGAAGAAGATGATGATGGTGATGTTGATGATGATGATGATGGTGATGATGATGATGATGATGATGATGATGATGATGATGGGTATGGGATGATGATGGTGATGATGATGTGATTATGATGATGGGGATGGGATGATGATGGTGATGATGATGTGATTATGATGATGATGGTGATGTTGATGATGATGATGATGAAGATTATTTGGATTATGATAATGATGGCCATTATAATGAAGATGCTGATGATGATGGCAATGATGATGGTGATGATGGTGATGATGATGCTGCTGATGATGATGATAATAATGAAGATGAAGATGCTGATGATGATGGCGATGATGAAGATTATGATGATGGTGATGATAATGATGGTGATGAAGATGGTAATGTTGATGATGATAATGAAGAAGATGGTGATGATGATGATGATGATGATGATGAAGATGATGATGATGAAAATGCTGGTGATGATGATGGGGATGATGATGATGATGAAGATAAAGAAGATGATGATGGTGATGAAAATGGTGATGTTGATGATGATGGTGATGATGATGATGATGATGATGGGGATGGGATGATGATGGTGATGATGATGTGATTATGATGATGGGGATGGGATGATGATGTGATTATGATGATGATGGTGATGTTGATGATGATGATTATTTGGATTATGATAATGATGGCAATTATAATGAAGATGCTGATGATGATGGCAATGATGATGGTGATGATGGTGATGATGATGATGACGCTGATTAAGATGTTGATGGTGATGATGATGATGGTGAAGAAGATGATGATGGTGATGCTGATGATGAAGATTATGATGATGGTGATGATAATGATGGTGATGAAGATGGTAATGTTGATAATGATAATGAAGAAGATGGTGATGATGATGATGATGATGATGATGATGATGAAAATGCTGGTAATGTTGATGGGGATGATGATGATGAAGATGAAGAAGATGATGATGGTGATGAAGATGGTGATGTTGATGATGATGATGATGATGATGATGATGATGATGATGATGGTGATGATGATGATGATGATGGGGATGGTATGATGATGGTGATGATGATGTGATTATGATGATGGGGATGGTATGATGATGGTGATGATGATGTGATTATGATGATGGGGATGGGATGATGATGGTGATGATGATGTGATTATGATGATGATGGTGATGTTGATGATGATGATGATGAAGATTATTTGGATTATGATAATGATGGCCATTATAATGAAGATGCTGATGATTATGGCAATGATGATGGTGATGATGGTGATGATGATGCTGCTGATGATGATGATAATAATGAAGATGAAGATGCTGATGATGATGGCGATGATGAAGATTATGATGATGGTGATGATAATGATGGTGATGAAGATGGTGATGTTGATGATGATGGTGATGATGATGCTGCTGATGATGATGATAATAATGAAGATGAAGATGCTGATGATGATGGCGATGATGATGCTGATGATAGTGATGATGATGATGATGATGATGATGAAGATTATGATGATGGTGATGATAATGATGGTGATGAAGATGGTAATGTTGATGATGATAATGAAGAAGATGGTGATGATGATGATGATGATGATGAAAATGCTGGTGATGATGATGGGGATGATGATGATGAAGATGAAGAAGGTGATGATGGTGATGAAGATGGTGATGTTGATGATGATGGTGATGATGATGCTGCTGATGATGATGATAATAATGAAGATGCTGATGATGATGGCGATGATGATGCTGATGATAGTGATGATGATGATGATGATGATGATGCTGCTGATGATGAAGATTATGATGATGGTGATGATAATGATGGTGATGAAGATGGTAATGTTGATGATGATAATGAAGAAGATGATGATGATGATGATGATGATGATGATGATGATGATGATGAAAATGCTGGTGATGATGATGGGGATGATGATGATGAAGATGAAGAAGGTGATGATGGTGATGAAGATGGTGATGTTGATGATGATGGTGATGATGATGATGGTGATGATGATGTGATTATGATGGTGATGAAGATGGTGATGTTGATGATGATGATGATGATGATGAAGATTATTTGGATTATGATAATGATGGCAATTATAATGAAGATGCTGATGATAATGATGGTGATGATGGTGGTGATGATGGTGATGATGATGCTGCTGATGATGATGATAATAATGAAGATGAAGATGCTGATGATGATAGTGATGATGATGATAATAATGGTGAGCTGATGATGCTGATGATAGTGATGATGATGATAATAATGAAGATGCGGATGATGATGGCGATGATGATGATGATGCTGATAATGGTGATGATGATGCTGATGATGGTGATGATGATGATGATGCTGATGATGGCGATGATGATGCTGCTGATGATAATAATGAAGATGAAGATGCTGATGATGATGATAGTGATGATGATGATGATGGTAATGATGATGTTGATGATGATAGTGAAGAAGATGATGATGATGGTGAAGAAGATGATGATGATGATGAAGATGATGATGATGGTGAAGAAGATGATGATGATGATGATAGTGATGATGATGATGATGATGAAGAAGATGAGGATGATAGTGATGATGATGATGATGATGATGATGATGATGATGATGATGATGATGAAGATGGGGATGATGATGATAGTGATGATGATCATGATGATGATGGTGAAGAAGATGATGATGATGATGATAGTGATGATGATGATGATGATGAAGATGAGGATGATAGTGATGATGATGATGATGATGATGATGATGATGATGATGAAGATGGGGATGATGATGATAGTGATGATGATCATGATGATGATGGTGAAGAAGAAGATGATGATGATGATGGTGATGTTGATGGTGATGCTGCTGCTGATGATGATGCTGCTGCTGATGATGGTGTTGATGATGATGATGCTGATGATGGCGATGATGATGGTGATGATGATGCTGCTGATGATGATGATAATAATGAAGATGCTGATGATGATGGCGATGATGATGATGATAGTGATGATGATGATGGTGATGATGATGATGGTAATGATGATGTTGATGATGATGATGATGATGATCATGGTGAAGAAGATGATGATGATGATGATGTTGATGATGATGATAGTGAAGAAGAAGATGATGATGATGATGATGGTGATGGTGATGATGATGATGAAGAAGATGAGGAAGATGATGATAGTGATGATGATGATGATGATGATGATGATGATGATGATGATGATGAAGATGGGGATGATGATGATAGTGATGATGATCATGATGATGATGGTGAAGAAGAAGATGTTGATGATGATGCTGCTGCTGATGATGATGATGATGTGTTCCTCAGGTGTGCTGATGTGGGAGGTTTTCACTGAAGGGAAGATGCCGTTTGAACACAGTCAGAATCATGAAGTGGTGCTGATGGTCACTCAGGGACATCGACTCTACCGGCCCAAAAAAGCAGCTTCTCAAATCTACAGTATCATGAAGATGTGCTGGATGGAGGTGACGTCTCTGCTTGAGTCCCTCACAGCCTCATTCACATCAGTAGCTGTGTTTCCATCCACCTATTATTATGTGCATTTTGAAATATTGCATAAAAAAAGCTTAAATGTATATGCACATACATTTTGATAATGCTCATGAAAAACCTTTGTGCAGAACTGAGTAGGATAAACCTTTTAGTTGATGTAGATAAAGTACAAAGGAAACACACTTACCTAATAAATTCCAGCATTCGCATCAAAAACTTTTTATAATTTTTAATTAATAATTAAGTTAAGTTGATTTACCAGATCATTTAAAAAAATGCATTACCAATTTATATTGTATAATTTAAATTTTGCATTGCTGTTTTGGGTGGTTAGGACAAAAGCTCAAAAAAATCACCTTGAAAGATAAAATCAAAGAAGCAGACTTTGTTTTTTTTGTTACCATTTTTTTTCCAGCGGATTAACTAGCATGGATTAAGCAAAATAAACATAAACTTTGATTTAACACTGACTTTAAAGTCCGCATGAACAGGAAGCTGCAACCATTTTTGTTTTTCATATTGTGAGACAGTTCCTAGAGAAACAGAATATTAAATGACAAAACAGTGGGCGTGGCTTGTTCTTTCAACTGTGAGCTGATTGGATGTAGTAAAGTAGGCGTTTCATTCAGAAAGATAAGGAAAAGGGTTTTGGGGAGAGTTATTACAACCTAACAGACTCCTCCTGCTCACCATTTCTGCTTGTTGTCAAAACTGACAGCTGAGGGGCGTGGTTAAGTGTGTTAACCACACCCAATACCTCAGACAGACATAATAAAAGTCCCTTTAAGGCAAGTCATTTCACTTCGGTTGAAACGCCTCTCGGGCAGTATGCCTGGGCATTCTGTTTGAATGGGGAAACGTCAAATTCTCCAAAAACTGCTTGCCAAGCTTTTATTTTAGGAATCACCAATAAAATTAAACAACAGCTGTGTCTTTAGTTTCATTTCTAAATGTCCAAATCACACAAAATCTGCTGAAACCATAGACTGTAAAAGATATAGATGTAGTGTCCGTGACGTCACCCATAGGTTTTTGAACAACGCAAAAGAAGCTATAAGTAGGCGTGGCCAACCGTCAAAATTTTGTTCGCGCGTCATCGCACCAACCGAGGAATACCAAACAAGGGCAAAGAGGCGGAGCGTGAGCTACAGACGCCTGCTGGCATTTTGCTTAGACAGGCTTTTCTTTGGGAGAACCGCTTGATACTTCATTACCTGCGACTCGTTTGTGTTCTGACCACATGTGCTTGGCTGTACACTATATCAATAAAGCATTTAGACTTTTAAAAACACTGTTGTAACACATTGAGCCACTAAACATTGTTCTAATTACGTTTTTCAACAGGAGGAAACGAGAATTACTCCTAAACACTTCAGATATAGTCTGTTTTAGTAAATGCTATTGATGAAATTCAGGCATAACACTGTATGACAACGCTTCAGATGACTGTTCTAGAGCCTACAGCTAATCAGTCTGTCAGATTCTGGAGTGCTTTACAGCTCTAAAGAAAAATATAAATGATCTTAAATAAAACAAATACATTCATAGAGATGGTATATAAGCATATAAATTCCCTCACCTGTGAAATGGAGGCAACTTGAACAGTTTGTGAGCACAATTAAGTAAACAAAGCATGTTATAGTATCTGATAATTGTAGGAAATAATTCCAAAAGGCGAATGACTGTGTAAAGAAACATTAAACAAAACAAAAATACGATGAATATGCAGAGCTCAGCGGCTAACCAGCCAGAATCAGCTGAGGTGACGAGACAGCGAGCAGCGAGACCTAGCTGTCACTCAAGGGACCACGCCAGGGGCGTTGCTCAACCCCCGTCGCACGTGCCCCAGTAAAAATAGCCAGTGCCCCAGTAAATGCTTTAAGATACGATTTACTTTATATGCAAATGTATTTATTAAGAGTGGCAATCCCAGAATACGTACGTTATTCTCTATGTGCAATAGAACCAACAATATTTTATGCGGAGGTGTCGGCACACAGTGAGTTTTGCAAGTCGACAAAACAAAGTTTAAATAATATGGTGGTGATCTTATTTAGATGAAGCATGGCTCCTGATAGATTTTTTGTATGAAGCAAAAAGGAGGGATGATGAGTCAGGGAGGTAAGACTTAATACAGCTAATTCTCGGCCATGATTCGGGTCTAAGACAACACACAAGAAATAATTCTATAGAACATCTTTTTTGTATTCTATTGAATTGAAAATTCATTCTAATGAAATTAATATTCATGCAAAAGATTTCTTAAATTATCTTAGCATCACTCCAGTTGTGTCTTTAGTGTTTTACAGTTACATTTAGGATTAATTTCTGTTATTTATTTATAATAATAATTGTATAAGAACAATAATACTGTTATTTATTTATAATGATATATATATATATATATATATATATATATATATATATATATATATATATATATATATATATATATATATATATATATATATTTTTTTTTTTTTTTTAATTTTATATTAACGATAAAATTTTTATATATATATATATATATATAGAGTTGAAGTCAGAATTATTAGCCCCCTTTTGAATGTTTTTTCTTTTTAAATTATTTCCCAAATGGTGTTTAACAGAGCAAGGAAATTTTCACAGTATGTCTGATAATATTTTTTCTTCTGGAGAAAGTCTTATTTGTTTTATTTCGGCTAGAATAAAAGCAGTTTTTAATTTTTTTTTAGCAAATTATTTTTCCCGATAGTCATCAGAAAAAACCATCATTATACAATAACTTGCCTAATTTCCCTAACCTACCTAGTTAACCTAATTAACCTAGTTAAGCCTTTAAATGTCACTTTAAGCTGTATAGAAGTGTCTTGAAGAATATCTAGTCAAATATTATTTACTGTCATCATGGCAAAGATAAAATAAATCAGTGATTAGAAATGAGTTATTAGAAATGTGTTGAAGAAATCTTAAAACAGAAACAGAAATTGGGGAAAAAAATAAACAGGGGGGCTAATAATTCTGACTTCAACTGTATATATATATATATATATATATATATATATATATATATATATATATATATATATATATATATATATATATATATATATATATATATATATATATATATTCAAATTTAAATAAATTTGAATTTCTTTTTTGAGGGGCCCCAGTAAAGCTTTATATCTAGCAACGCCCCTGGGCCACGTCCTTAATTATGCAGACTTAATAAAACTTAATATAAACGAAACGGATAAGTTAGAAAAAATTCACCTCCTCACAGTTGTCATGAAGGGTAATATTAGCTATATGCACCAAAGCCATCTTTAGTACCAGGCTGTAAACATCTTTTTATCAGCTGTAAAATTGGCCAATTTAGCATTGCAGTCAGTGAACATCTGAACTTCCTGGAGCCAGCCCCCAAAGGCCAGTCGATGAATTGCAGTTTTAGTTACCTCCGTATTGGCTTCCCGAGGGAGAGCGGGAGGTTGTCGCTTGGCAGAAACCCAAGCCTGGTCCGAGCCCCTCCCCCGGAGTATCATCAGTCTATAGCGATCGATGATTGGCTCCTGTACTAGAAGGCGGGCTTTATTTGCCATATACCGATCGATGATTGGCTCCTGTACTAGTAGGCGGGGCTTTTTTTACCATATGGATTGTTACACTTTTCCCCATTGAAAAAGATACGAGTGACACGTCTTGTGTATTCTAAAGTCTTTGACGTAATCTGAGAATTGAACTGAAAACAAACAGGAAGTGCATTTTCACATTTCAATTAAAGATTACAAGTGCAAACATTTTTCTTTCTTAATGACATGCACAGATGAATTGTTCACCACAAAACTAGCAATGTGAGCTAACAACATCAATATGGTTAGTTTTGATTTCATGTGTACTTTAAGTGTGTGTGTGTGTTTGTGTTTTCACAGAAGCCAGACGAGCGTCCGACCTTCTCTGAGACCTCTCTGATGATCACCAATGAGCTGGAGGCCGATGGATCCACGTCCTGAGCTCTGATTGGACAGTCTGTTGCTCCTGAGCATCATGTGATCAGAAAGGCTCGCCGCTGGTTCGGGGCCGACACACACACACACATCTGGATGATTCTGGGGGCCCGTATGAGATGTCTTCATCTCCTCTAGAGCTGATTCCTCCACATATCAGCACTTGAAGACTCTTTTTCCCTGCAGTCCATATTGAAATATAATCTATGCTAATATATGCAAATTACATAAATGATATTTAGTGTCATATTTGGATTTCACATATATAAAATATGTCATATATACAACTTATACTTCAGAATGTTGCAAAAATGGTAGTTTATACACACACACACACACACACACTTATTTTAGCTGTAATTGAATTGTGTTAAAATCAAAATTATTCGCCCCAATTTTTGATTCTTTTTCAAATATTTCCCAAATGATGTTGAACAGATTCAGGAATTTTTCACAGTATTTCCTCTAATATTTTTTCTTCTGGAGAAAGTCTTATTTGTTTTATTTCGGCTAGAATAAAAGCAGTTTTTAATAGTTTTAAAGCCATTTTAAGGTCAATATTATTAGCCCCCTTAAGCAATATTTGTTTTAGATTGTCTACAGAACAAACCACTGTTATACAATGACTTGCCTAATTACCCTAACTTTACCCTAATTAACCTAGTTAAGCCTTTAAATGTAACTTTAAGCTGAATACTAGTACCTAATGACAAGCTATAAGTACATATTTGCAAAAATATATATGTAAACTGACATTTTTTGCAATATTTTGTTATGTTGCATATGACGTATATATTTTATTTATATATAAGATAGATAGATAGATAGACAGACAGACAGACAGACAGACAGACAGACAGACAGACAGACAGACAGACATACACACAGACAGACATACACACACACACACACACACACACACACACACACACACACACACACACACACACACACACACACACACACACACACACACACATACAGTTGAAACCAGAAGTTTCCATACACTGTATAAAAAGGCACATAACCATTTAATAAAGTCAGATGTTAATGTGACTAAACTTTTTCTCTTTTAGGTAAGTTAGGATGATCACATTTGTTTCTGTTCTGCTTAATAGCAGAATAATGAGAGAGATATTCTTTGAGAAATTGTTATAACTTTTCTTGAAAGTCAAGTTTACATACAATAAGATTATTCTGCCTCTGAAAAAGCTCAGATGATGGTGTCAAGGTTTTGAAAGTTTCTGATTGGCTAATTGACAACATTTGAGTTAATTGGAGGCACAACTGTAGAATAGTATTGAAGGAAAACCTCAAACACACTGCTTCCTTGTGTGACAACATGGGAAAATCAACAAGCCAGAATCAACAAAAAAGCCAGATTACAATATGCTAAATTACACTGGGAAAAGACACATTTCTGGAGACATGTCCTGTGGTCTGATGGAGCTAAGATTGAACTGTTTGGCCATAATGACCAGTGTTACATTTGGAGGACAAAGGGGAAAGCTTACAAGCCTAGGAACACCATCCCAACTGTGAAGTATGGGGGCGGCAGCAAGATGTTGTGGGACTGTTTTGCTGCAGGAGGGACTGGTCCACTTTACAGCATAGATGGCATCATGAAGAAAGAACATTATGTAGAAATACTGAAGCAACATCTCAAGACATCAGCCAGGAAATTAAAACTTGGCCACAAATGGGTCTTCCAAACAGACCATGACCCTAAGCATACTGCCAAATTAGTTCAAATGTGCTTTAAGGACAACAGAGTGAATGTTTTGGAGTGGCCATCACAAAGCCCTGAGCTCAATCCTATAGAAAATTTGTGGGCAGAGTTGTAAACGCTTGTTCGAGCAAGACAGCCTACAAATCTGACTCAGTTACACCAATTCTGTCAGGAGGAATGGGCCAAAATTCCTGCAAACTATTGTGAGAAGCTTGTGGAAGGAGACCCAAAACATTTGACCAAAGTTATACAGTTTAAAAGCAAAGCTAATAAATACCAAGGAAATGTGTGTAAACGTTTGACTGTCTAGAAATTAATTACAAATTCTCCAAAAAAAAACATTCTCTCATTATTCTGGCATTTAGCAAATGTAAATGATTTAGGTAATCCTAACGGACCTAAAATAGTAAACGTTTAGTCTGATTTTCCATCAGACCTTTTTTAAAAAAAGGTTATGTTCATTTTTTTTTAGAGTGTATGTAAACTTCTGGCTTCAACTGTAAATGTGTGTGTGTGTGTATATATATATATATATATATATATATATATATATATATATATATATATATATATATATATATATATATATATATATATATATATATAATTTTTTTATTTTTTTTTTTAAATACAAAATCCAAATACAACTAAATGGCATTCAACTTTACAAATTATGTATCACATATGGAAGGCTCAACACAAAATAATATACAAAAATCTATAAAATTTAAATTACAAAAAACATCCAAATTAAAATAAAATGAAGAGTGAAAAAGCATAAAAAAGAAATCAATATAAAACAGATATCGGCTATGGCAAGTTATATGATACAAGCAAATTAAACATTTTTAAGGCAATTTTTGTTTTCATTTTAGCCAGGGCACCCGAAAAGACTTTAGGTTCTTTTATAAAGACAGTGTGTAGTGTAGAGGGTTTGAAATATCTGCATTTATGAATAAAATATTTGCCTAATACAATGATAATATTTTTGAAATCGTGCAAAGCAGAACAATCTTTAGTAATTCCATATAGTACATCTTGTAATGTGAAAGTCAAACCTTCAACCATCAACCAGTCTTGCACTTTTTTTCCAAAATGATTGAACAGAGCTGCAAGTCAAAAATACATGTTCTGTGTCTTCAATTAAGTGTTTCATAAATGGCATGGTGAATTTTCAAAATTAAATTTCAAGTGTAAAAACCTATTAGACAGGTATATATCATTAAATATTTTAAATTGTACTTCTTTTGCCTTGGGGAGAACAGGAAATTTAAGATATGTCGTTTTAAAATGTTTAACAGGATTTTTATCCAATGGATTAAATAATTTATTTCTTAATACTTGATAGGGGAAGCAAGATTAGATATTAATTCGTCTTAAATGTTTATTAGTGCAAGGTTTATTATCGCTTTCAATCTTACCATATAGTTTATATATGTAAAATCCAAATATAAGCTTGTATGTCATAAGTGATTTGCATATATTTCCATAGAGGAGATCTGTATATGGACGTGAATGAAGTCAGTCTGAATGTGTTGACCTGCTGAAATAAACCTCAGACAGAGTCATTGTCAATCAACTCGCACAACGTATTCCTCTCATTTATTTCAATCGTCGTAATTAATTCATGATCACAGATGCTAATTGGATTGTTGATACTCGAGCACGCGCGCGCGCACACACATACTGAGAGAGAGAGTCAGTGTGCATGGACGCGATGTCGGAGTGCAGGTGTTTGTGAAGGTAAGACAAACACACACACACACACACATATTTAGAAAGCAAAAGGAAGCAGGGCGGAAGTGGAAACTTGTGAAATCGGCGTCGCGTTTATAGGTTTCGTTGGGTTAAAGCAAAACTGGTTTGAGATGCGATTACTAACATCTGATCTACAGATTTACCTCAGAAGTTTAAGACGCTTCGGTTTTTTTGTGTGTAAGATATTTTAATGTGCCTATAAATGATCTTTTACTCTCTCTGTCGTGTCGATGAATGTAGATAAATAAAAACATTAATTTATTTTAGATGTTTGACTGGAAACGTAAACAATTCTGTGATGAGCAGTCTGAATGGGCTATAAGCACAGCTAGTGTTGTTCAGCCAATGATAAACATCCGGTGAAAGCTTAATGTGACCATTCACAATTTCACAAGGTTCCCCTTTACAGCATTAATGTTGTAAAGCAATTAAAATACATTCAGTTAAATAGACTTAAGCGTTCATTTAGTTGTTCAAGTGTAAAACCTTGTAACTGCTAGCACTGTCAGGGTCAGCAGGCGAGCGCAGAAACTATTGAAATTACTAGCAACTAAATGAATGCTGAAGTCTATTTAACTGAATGTATTTTAATTGCTTTACAACATTGATGCTGTAAAAGGAACCTTATGAAATTGAAAATAGTCAATAAAGCTTTCACTGGAAGATTATCATTGGCTGAAAAACACTAGCTGTGCATTTAGTCCATTTCATAAGTTTCTTTTTACAGCATTAATGTTGTAATGTTAATAAAATACATTCAGTAAATAGACTTAAGCGTTCATTTAGTTGTTTAAATGTAAAACAAGATTAAAAACCTTGTAAAGGCTAGCACTGTCAGGATCAGAGGGCGAGCGCAGAAACTGTTGAAAATACTAGGGTAAAATAAACTCATATTTTAAAGACATGGCGGGGAACAATGTAATTTAAAGCAGTGCTTTTTGTTCGGTTTGATACCCACTTTATATTGAATCTCAATCAAACAGTGAAGGTCATTGATTTTAAAGAAAGATCCTAAACTGGGTGATTTAACGGCACAACACTTCACCAGAAGAGCTTAAACTGGTTTACTGAAAAATAAAGTCCCTTGCTGCGTCCCAATCCGCATACTATCCATCCTAAATAGTATGTGAAAATAGAATAAGTATGTCCCAAATCGTAGTATGTTGAAAAGAGTATGCCAAAAACTCCCGGATGGTTTACTATTTCCGGTTAAAGTTTTAAGTGTAGAAAAAGAAGCGGGTAAAGTCTAGATCGGATACACGGCCGGCCGGAAGTGTGATTTGCACATTAATATAGCGGCATTTTTTAACGACACTGTATAACAATAATTAATATTTTTACAGTGCTGCGACTGTTGGGTTTAGGGTTGGGGTGGGGGTAGGGGCTAAAAAATTCAATTTATTGGGTAATTTAATAGATAAGATAAATAATACTCGGTACAACTACTGTTTTTACGCTTCTGTGACGGTTGGGTTTGGGGGTAGACGTTAATAAAATACAATAAATCGGAAATTTCATAAATGACATAAATAATTCTCGTTAACCTCCAGCCGCAAACGTATCCGATCTAGCAACAACCGTAGAAGCGTCCATACTCTAACCGCTGATATTGCCCACAGTACACTGCGCGTTGGACGTGAATTCGATTAGAACTACAAACGCAGGTGAAAAGTGTAAACAAACTACAAACATGATGGACGCGCGAGACCAACCGTCAAGCAGAGAGGCTTCGGTAAAGATGTTTGTATGACTGTTAATTAATATCTAGCCCACTGGAGAATATTTAATCAGCGTTGTCTGTGTTATATTTCATCTGCAACAACAATTCTGAACTTATATAAAGACGTGTTTGGACATTACCGTCTGAATGCAGAATTATCCAAAGACCTGAGGAGATTTCTCTGCATGAAAGACTCGTGAATGGCAGATTATCCTGCTGCTGCTTCTCCAATAAGGTTAATTAAATACGACAGAAATGTGGATGATTGACAGGGCTCTTAACTAAGCAACACAACGATCTGTGTAACGAGGAAGTAGTATGTCCCAAAGCTTGCATACTTTTCTGTTACACACTCAAAAGTAGATATTTTTCCTCCACAAAAAAAGTACATACTTTTAGATGTTAGTATAAGTATGCGAATTGGGACGCAGCACCTGTTTTTGAATCAATTGGTCCTTCAGACAATTATAAATAGCAGTCTCACTACTGGTGTTGTACCACACAGTTTTAAACAGGCAGTAGTTGAACCATTGATCAAAAAGGCAAATTTGGACAGTTCAGTTCTTGCCAATTTTAGACCCATATCAAAACTTCCATTCCTTTCTAAAGTTTTAGAAAAGGTTGTATTTATACAACTGCAATCATATTTAGACCTGTGTGGGTTTCAAGAAGTGTTCCAGTCTGGTTTTAAATCTTGCCATAGCACTGAAACAGCACTTGTAAACGTTTTTAATGACTTGTTGCCAGCCACTGACACAGGAGATCACGCTGTCCTTTTGCTCTTAGATCTTACAGCTGCTTTTGATACAGTAGATCATAATATATTAGTTTCTTGTTTAGAGCATTGTGTTGGTATTAAGGGTATGAATTTGTCATTTATTTGGTTCTCAGATATTTTTTTCTTTATTAAAAACACTACAAATGTACAAACCTTCTCATAGTCCTTGTCCTCATCCCAATGGGTTATATGCATACAGACTTTTAAGTTCAGTCAGCCAGCCCCAGGGCTTCCGGTTAATTGTCATCCCATACAAAATCTCTGCTTTTAAGATCTGATTTCTTTTTTAAAAACTGCGATCTTCACTGCCTGGCTAAGATAAGATATAAAGTGGGTCTCAGACCAAACAAAAAGCACTGCATTAAATTACATTGTTCCCTGCCGTGTCTTTAAAATATAGAAATTAATTTTACCCCAGTATTTTCAATGAAATTTCTGCGCTAGCCTGCCACTAACAACGGTGCCTGTGTTTAAACGGTCTTTCCTCTCTTTTTACGCTTTAGCAACTAAATGAATGCTGAAGTCTATTTAAATGAATGTATTTTAATTGCTTTACAACATCGATGCTGTAAAAGGAACTTTATGAAATTGAAAATAGTCACATAAAGCTTTCACCGGAAGATTATCATTGGCTGAAAAACACTAGCTGTGCATTTAGTCCATTTCATAAGTTTCCTTTTACAGCATCAATGTTGTAAAATGTTAATAAAATACATTCAGTAAATAGACTTAAGCGTTCATTTAGTTGTTTAAGCTTAAAACGAGATGAAAGTCCGTGTAACTGCTAGCAGCAGGCGAGCACAGAAACTCCATTGAAAATACTTGGGTAAATTAAACTCATATTTTAAACATGGTGGGAAGATGTAATTTAAGGCTTCTTGTCTGGTCTGAGACCCACTTCATATCATACATCTATCAGGCAGTGAAGATCACAGATTTTTAAAGAAATCAGACCTTAAACGTGACAATTTTATACTGGAAAGATGCTGCGTTTTTATTTCATAATCAAAAGCGCTGAGGCTGGCTGGCTGAAATTAAAAGTCTGTGTGCATATAGCCCTTTGAGTCAAGTTAAATGATTTTTGTAGCCTGTAGAAAATGTTATTTGTTTTAATCCATTTTGGGGACAAATCAGATCTATGATACGAACTCGGACTTCAGAAAAAAAATGAGATTTAATATTTAGATCAGGGGTGCTCAATCCTGTTCCTGGAGATCGACCTTCCTGCAGATTTCTGTTGCAACTCCTATCAAACACACCTGCCTGTAATTATCAAGTGCTGTTCAGGTCCTAATTAATTGGTTCAGGTGTGTTTGTTCAGGGTTGGAGCTGAACTACTGTATGCAGGAAGGTAGATCTCCAGGAACAGCATTGAGCACCCCTGATTTAGAGAATGGGTTATGTGCATGGCAAGTGATTTTCAGCCACTTCTGGTGAAAGGTTTATGTTACTCTCTTCAAGTTCATAAGGTTCCTTATACAGCATCGATAACGTAATTGAATTCAAATGCAATCAAATAAATATACTTAAGTATTAATTTAGTTGTTTAAGTGTAAAACAAGATGGAAGATAAAAGCCGTCAGGATCAGCAGGCTAGCGCTGAAAGTCCATTGAAAAATGTAATTTAATGCAGTGCATCTTGTTCGGTCTGATACCTTCTCTATATCATCTCAACCAGGCAGTGAAGATCATTGATTTTAAAGAACTCAGATCATAATGTGGAGATTTTAACGGCATAACACGTCACCGGAGACGCTTAAACTGGTTTACTGAAAAACAAAAGTCCCTGTGCATAGAGATGTGAGATTCGGCCTACAACTTTAAACAATAATAATTTAAAAAAAGAATAAAAATAATAATTTAAATAATAATAAAAAAAAAAAAAAAAAAAATATATATATATATATATATATATATATATATATATATATATATATATATAATAATTAAAAAATAAAAAAAAAACACTTACTGAAAAACAAAAGTCCCTGTGCATAGAGATGTGAGATTAGGCCTACAACTTTAAACAATAATAATAAAAAAATTATAATAATAATAATTTAAAATAATAATAATAATTTTTTTTTTTTGTTTTTCAGTCGCTTTAGTGCATTTCTCACAACACTATTTACATTTGCACAACAGTTCATGCATTTCTCAAAACAATTAGTACAAACTGCAAAACCTAGTCAGGGCTCGAAATTAACTTTTTTACTTGGTAGCACCGGTGCTCCCAACTTCAAAAATTTAGGAGCACCAGAAAAAATTTAGGAGCACCCACCAAAAATGAATGAGGGATTTATTGTATTTGAAAACAAAAATCAATCAGGACTAACAAAAACCAGAAACAACTATCTAACTAATGCTGTGAAGACTTACTGATATCTGTGCAATAATTTCAAAATGAATGTCTAATAATTATAAAATATTATTAATGATGACGATGATGTCAATAATACTTACAATGAATAACATTTCTCATTATCATGCTGCCCTGAATGTGCTTGAATGTGAGTTATGTACTGTAAAAGGTCCTGCTGTTACTTTATGATAAATACATTTATGGTTTGCATCAAACAAAAATGAAGCATTGCAGTAAGAAATATTTATTTTGCACTATTGTTTTTATACGCATGTCAATTTAATAAATAATATTTCTGCTACAAAACAAACTTAAGATTATAAATCATTCAATCCAATGCTGAAAGCTGCAAAGCAGTCATCAGTAAATAGAAAAATAATATACATATCAAGAAAGAATGGACCAAAGAAAGTAAGAAAAGTCTCACTTCTACACTCTTTAAAAGTTTTGATTTGGGTTTGTGTCATTTTAAATGCTCGGTCTCGTTATGCGCTGATTTTAATTTTTCTGTGTTTGTGGAATAAAGCAGGCGAGTCAGCGACCCAATATAAGAGCAGGCACAGCAGGATTCTCGTGATGACCACCGGCGCAAATACCGTTCTTTGTTATGAGCCGCAGATTCAGTTTAAACTCAGTAAAGGCGAGCTTCTTTGGCGATGTGTACAGTGTTAGATTTTACATTTAGCGGACATTCGGGCAGCTTCTCCGAAAACACTCGATTGATCTCAGCTGGCGTCCTTATCAGCTCCGTTATCTGACAGGGGAAAGCCTTGAGTGATTGACAGCTAATATGAACCAATATAGCGGCAGGGAAGTCCGATTCAGCACGTTTTTAGAAAAAATCGAAACAGGTCGCACTACAACCATTATATGCAGTCGCACAAATGCTCCCAAATATATTATGAGGTCGCATAGATTAAATTTCAGGCGCATATAGTTTTATTTGGAATGACTATTCAGCATCCACAAGTTTAGTTTATTTTGACTGACATGACATAAGCAAATGATAATGTTACAAACAGCAGAGAGTTGTATGAAAGCAATTGATGCTTGTCCAAAAGCATTCGCAATTTGCTGGAAGGAATGAGAAACTGCTACTATGATGTGCGCAAATGACTAATTGTTTTGAGAAATGCATTAACTGTTGTGCAAATGTAAATAGTGTTGTGAGAAATGCACCAAAGCCACTGAGAAAAACTGTAAAATAATAATTTAAATAATAATAATAAAAAATGTAAATAATAATTTAAATAATAATTTTAATAATAATTTTAATAATAATTTAAAAATAATTTAAAAAATAATTTAAATGATAATTAAAAAATAATTTAACAAATAATTTAAATAATAATTTAACAAATAATTTAAATAATAATTAAAAAAAATAATTTAAATAATAATAAAAAAAATAATTTAAATAATTAAAAAAATAATTTAAATAATAATTAAAAAAAATAATTTAAATAATAATAAAAAATGTAAATAATTTAAATAATAATTTAAAAATAATTTAAAAATAATTTAAATGATAATTAAAAAATAATTTTAATAATAATTTAACAAATAATTTAAATAATAATTTAACAAATAATTTAAATAATAATAAAAAATTATTTAAATAATAATAATAAATAATAATTTAAATAATAATAAAAAAATTTTAAATAATAATTTAAAAAATAATTTAAATAATAATAAAAAATAATAATTTAAATAATTAAAAAAATTATTTAAATAATAATTTAAAAAATAGTTTAAATAAGTTTTAATTAATTTATTTTTTGCAGATTCAAGTTTACATGATTTACATGGGTGGGTTTTGTTTTAAATAGTAGCCTACCATGTGAATTATGCAAAAACATACAAAAGCATAGTTTGAGAAGTAATTATCACTCAGGAACATGAGATTTAACCATCAGATGTTTAAAATGACCCGACTTCCTTCCTCTGTAGAACATATTTATAGAAATGTCATGAGTGAGTAAACGATGACGTAATGAAATGATCATCTATGAGTGTTCCTTCTGAACTGTCTGACCCATCAACAGCACTAAAAGACCATCAACACAAACCAGTATGGCAGATTCTTCATCCATTACCCACCCTCCTGACATAATATGCTGTCATGTCTCAGTCTCATTAATAATAACCCTAAAACACAAAGGCCTGGTATATCATACAACAAAATTTAGATATCCTAACTGCTCAATCAACCAAAAAAACTAAACCGTTTTCTCCACTTTTACTGTGCTAAATCAAATACTTAGTTGTCTTTGCTCAGTCTGGGGTTCCTAATGTGAGCGTATGATCTTGGTTAATCGCTTTTCTGTGCGTTGATGATGGAGAAAGTGTGAGATCCACTGCTCAGGTCAGATGTCAGCTGTTCAAGGTTGTTACGGCTTTGTTCTGTAACTCAATCTCTCATTAAAGATTCATCCTCCAAATTTGTAGGATGTTAAATGATTGATGTGCTGGAAAAATCCTTTAAGAGACGTTAATCTAGAGCAAAACTGGCCGTTAACTCATTTCAGTGGTCATTTAATACTCTCGAAACTGTTTTAGCATACCGTTAATGAGTACTGTGCTAATAATATAACACTTTCATTGAGAAATGCTATTTTTATTAGTTTTTTTAAGTATGATTTATGAGATGAAATTATTATACTGACTGAAATCAACAGGTAATGGTTGTTTTTCTGATTTTATTCAATTTAATTCACTCTAAAAACAAACTATGCCAAGGTGTAAATAGCCTATTTAGACTTTAAACCGCTATGAATGACTGTAAACCGATCTGATTGGCTGTTGTCATTTGACCTCTCGCCATTTAATGTTTATTTTTAGCTCTTAAAAAGAACTAACTACAATATTGAACACGCACACACCCACACTAAATTAATGCATAAACACTTTCTCATGACGTTCGAATATACACGAGGTTATTATAGTTTTGCAATTAAAATGTTTTTATTTCAATACTTTTTTTTTATGTTTGTTTCATTACGGTTTTGTTAGCTTCAGTTTAGTTTTTATTATGTGAACAGATATTTAGTTTTTAACGTGTGTGTATATAGTTTTTACATGTATTTTTAGTAAAGTTTAGTGTTTGCACAGTTTAACAGAAATAAAATAATAGTTTGAACCATGGGCGTCACTAGGCCTATTTTAGGGGGGCTGTATTTCTGCTCAGCCCCCCTAAAACTTTTCCGATTCGCTCATAATCATAATTATCGTCTCTGTCCCCTTTAAATTTGATATGAAGACAGCGGCAGAATTCGGCTCCTCCCCGACTCTTGCTTTTCATTTGATCAGAAGACCACAGCTGTGCAGAGCAAGAGAACGAGGTGTTTGTTTATCGATAAATTGTTATAAAATATGCCTATTTGCAGTTCTTTGCTGTGGATACACTTGTACCCCAATGTCATGTAGGAGCCATCGGGTTTCCAATATACTGTTTCCTCAGTGCTCACCTCATAATCACAGCTGTTTCCTTCAGTGAAAATTGAACTCTTAACGAACATTTTACTATTTTTATTTCAAAATGATCTACCATTATAAAACACACTACAGTGCATGTGGCATTATCTATTAAACAGTCATGCACAGAAAGGGTTAAACATAGTGACAGAACCAGTTAGTGAATGTACTCATTTTAACTGTCAGAGTCACTTACAGAGATAGAAACATCAATTGTTGTCTTGTATTAAAAATATTTCCTTTTTTGATTCAGTTCGTGAAATAGTATGTAATATGTGATAGTAATAGTAATAATATGTGAATTAGTTAAAAATAAATATTTTTTATGTATGTCATTTAATTAGAAAAGTGGCAGTTTTATTTATTAAGTACATGGAAACAAAAATTGTACTTTAGCATATAAAGTGGCTTTTACTACAGTAAACAGGTTTGTTGAGCCTATTTGGCTCATTCAGAACTCAAATGACTATGCACATCTATACAATACAGTGGAATACTGCTAGTTTAGCATACAACCCTAAACCATATTAGTCAAACATTTTTAAGTGTATTACTATTAAAATGATTACTTATTTACTGTATATATATATATATATATATATATATATATTAGTGCTGGGCCGTTATTGGCGTTAACATGCTACGTTAACGCGAGACTACGGAGACCCGGAAGGGACGTGATGGTGGAAAAAAAAACTGAGTGGGAGAAAAAAAAAACAGTGATAGGAAAATATATATATTTTTTTAAGTTTTTGCGTTCCCTCGCAAAGATGTTTTGAGAGGGAACGCAAAGATGTTTTCCTCAAACACTTCCTGTTCACATCATACATGTCAACCCTCCCGTTTTTGCCTGCATTTTCCCGTATTTTACAATTCTATCCTGCTATTATCATATAATTCAGTATTTTCCCATATTTCTCATGTATTTTTAATCTTGAAAACACGCTGAAATGAATATAAAAATGTCTGCATTCACTTTCTTTCCATTAAAGCTGTGTGTCGATCATCACCCTTCATATGCAACCTCTGAATCAGCCAATGACTGGTATAAGCGCTGACTGATAGACGCGCTCCGTACGATAAACTGATCCCAGATCAGCTTCTGTACACGCCATCTAATGAGGAGCGAAAGTGCAGGGCATTTTGGTATATTCGGGTGTATGTTTAGACAAGACAAATACTCTTAATAGTTTGTAAACATGTCGACTGCGTGTTTTATTTTAAACACACCTACAAACGAATGCACAAACAGTTACGAAAGCAATGGAATACTTTCATTATAGATCTGTGCATTATACAGTGACACCGCTGTAATCAAATAAAAAACGAGAGATTAATTTGCTGCTCTTCACTTGTTTGATAACAGAGGTGTCACTTTGGTGTGTACAGAAGCCGATCTGGGATCAGTTTATCATATGGAGCGCTTCTGTCAGTCAGCGCTTATACCAGTCGTTGGCTCATACATGCATTCGCTGATACTGAATGATATGATGATAGCATAGTAAAATACGGGATAATCCAGTCAAAAACGGGAGGGTTGACATGTATGAATTCATTAATGAATTCACTTAAGTGAACAGGAAGTGTTTGTGGAAAAACAGTTTTGCGAGGGAACGCAAAAACTTTTAAAAATATACATTTTCCTATCACTGTTTTTTTTTTTCTTCCACCCATTTTTTTCTCCCACTCACTTTTTTTTCCACCATCACGTCCCTTCCGGGTCTCCGTAAGACTCTTATCGCGCGATAAAAAAAATATGGCCGTTAATCTATTCTCAATGTTGGGTTGAGAGCTGGGTCTATTCTACGCAAGCTATGATGACTTTCACCTTGATATACTAGCGCGGATGTATACCTGACCGGTGAGCCGTCTGACAAAATAGTGCCCTTCTGAATCAAATCAGCAGGATGCCCTTCTAGGTCTTTCATTTTCTTCGAAGACACTACCAGGGGCTGATCTATACCCCATTTGCCACCCCAGCACTAGTGTCCTAGTGTTCTAAAAATAAAAGTGTTTCCTCAACCGATTTACAGCAGCGACTCTAGATTTTGATGACATAAATATAGCGTATAGTGTGGCGAGCGTCCCAATCATCTATCAGCGTCGCCCAGAAAAGCAAGGAAGGACACCTGGAAGAGCTAGTCAGAAACCAAACGCGTGATCAACCAAGGGTGATCAAGCGCCGTCAGCAGGCCACTAACCACTGTCTCCTACAGATTATAGTTCGTGAACTCTGCACTTGAGCACATCCACATTGAGATTGAGCACAACGCACCACCGAAACTTCGCAAACCTTTAGTTATCAGCTTGTTTACATCTTAACTTTGTTCAAATTAAACCACCCTCCGGGGTTTGTTCACCTGTATTTCCGTTGTTGCTCTTTATTCCACGCTAAAACCCATAAATAATAGAACAAAATCTCGTCTTTCTATTAAAGCAGTCCGAACAAACGACTCTTATGAACTGCTTTGGTTTAGTGAATCAATTAGTGCAACTAGCGAGATCATCACACACTGATGACTCAATCCGGCTTTTTTTAACAAACTGAAGCAGTTATTTTGATAACTTTGTGTATATTAATGACTAACAGCTTAACTGTAAACTATTTTCAAAAGTATGTTGTTCAGTAGCTTGCATCTTTAAGATTGTCCGAACCTTTGATGAATGGTGTCAGTGGTCTGAACAAACAACTCTTATGAACTGCTTCGTTTTAGTGAATCAAAGACATTAGTGCAACTAGCGAGATCACATAGATATATACACTAGATGTCGCCTACCCTGCTATTGTCTATTAGAACAAATGCGTCAATAGAGCCGCCATTTTAGTACAGGGTAGCGCTCCTTTGAAATGAATGCGGGACCAAGGTAAAGTGGAGGACTGTGGCCATCCAAAGCCAGAGAAATACACATATACACATATATCTATGATCGGGTGTTTTCCCCGGTGGTCAGTATGCAAATATTTTTTTCATTACGAAATATTATAATTTTACATCACTTTTCTACATTGATGGATGTGTCCGCACGGGCATTCCTGACAAAAAGTGAGTGTTTGTGTGCATGGAAATGCATTATTCTCTCTCCCTGTTTATTTTGATCTAATCCATGTCCTGAAACACCCCCCTCTCCTGCTTTCACTTCTCATTCTGACGGAGGGAGCGATCCGTTTGTGAATGAATCTCCGTTATGAACGACTCGTTCACTTGGCTGACAATAATACAAGTTTCTAGCACGGCAGCATCTTCTTGTCATATTTCATAACATTGTTTGCTTATTTTATTCAACAAAACTAGCATAAGTCTAGAATTTAGTGCGAGTTGGTGCTACTTTGCCTTATGGTCACTGCAGTAAGAGACTGTATTATCATCAATAACGTTACTTGTTAAGCACAAAAGTTCATAACATACAAAAACATAAAAAACTAAATCTTACCTATGAAATGTTCTGCCTTTGTGCTTTGTTTTCTTTGTTTGCTCGTTACTACAACGCAAACACAGCGCTAAAGTCCAGCATTATCCCATTGGCACACTGTCTTGACTAGTGCGGTTGAATGACGTTTGTCCTAGGAGCACTGTACCAATGTGGCGGCGCTATTGACGCATGCTCAGGGTCCCTATGAGATATCTAGTGTATATATCTATGGCGAGATCATCACACACAGATGACTCAATCCGGCTCTTTTAACAAACCGAAGCAGTTATTTTGATATCTTTGTGTATATTAATGACTAACAGCTTAACTGTAAACTATTTTCAAAAGTGTGGCTGTTTCTCAATTCCAAGAACGCTGAGAACGGACTTGCGTTCTTGTGGAGACTGGTCTTGCCAGGTGTCCTCGGTAGAATGAACTCGGGAGACCACGAGAACAGAGAATGCGTCCTGTGAGAAATGAGATGCTGCGTTCTTCCCTGGTTGTTCCTGATGGTCACGTGACCGTCACGCGTTTTAAATAAAAAATTGTTTAAACATTACAGCATTTATACAATGATTTATTGTTTTTCCCCTTTTCAAAATATATATTATGCATAAAAACATTATAAATATACGTTGCACAATACAAATAAAACTGATTTTAATACAAATTTGAGCAAACAAACACTCTTAATGTGTTTATTCCTTTATTAAGATGTCCATGGCAATGTTTATATTCACCGTTTCATTTAGGGAAACTCTTGAGGTAAATAAGTGATATCTCCGAACTTTAATAATAAATCTAAATAAAATGCTGCGCTTCCCACCTCCAATCGCAATGACTTCTGGGACTTCTAGAGCGAGATCGGTGCTCAAGTCTGCATCGGTGCGTCCTCGATATCAAGAACACATCCGGGAAGTTTCACGCGTCCTCTGTACTTGCGATCTTGAGTATTAGAACTGAACTTTGGCAGCTGATGATGACGTTACACGAGAATACGAGGACGCAAGACCGCTGAAGAACGCATATTGAGAAACAGCCTATGTTGTTCAGTAGCTTGCATCTTCAAGATTGTCCGAACCTTTGATAACTGGCGTCACATGACAACAACGCATTTGGCCATGTCTAGTCCATCGATATGCTGAAGTTGAGAAACAAATCCAGGTACTGAATTACTTTAATACTTAAAAAATGAATGCCAAATTAAGGTAAAAAAAATCTATGTGTTGTCTGAGATAGTTGCTTGCTAGTTATATGACAACTAAATAGCAAGTTTTTTGAATCAGTTATATTTAATGTTAGCCTTACCTTGTTAGCTAATCGAAATTGTTTTGATTTATTTTGTTACAGTGACCAATAGTTTTAGTCATAGTTTCAGTTTTTATTTACAAAAATAACCTTGAAACACACACACATCATGTCAGTCAGCAAAATAATCTATATTATGTCAAAAAGAAAAACTAAATTGTTTAACTTCCCCCATTGGCGGATTATTTTGCTAATTATTTTGATTAATTTTGACTTATTATTTCAATATTTTTTGCTTGTCTACAAAATGCTTCTTTATTTAAGAATATCTAAAGATATATTTAAGATATTTAATCTTAAACTTTATTTAAGATTAGATATTTGCCACAGCCATATCACCCTGCATACCCAGGACCGGTTACTCACTGAAACTGATCAGCGCTGAGCCTGGTCAGTACCTGGATGGGAGACCACATGAGAACTAGGTTGCTGTTGGAAGTGGTGTTAGTGAGGCCAGCAGGGGGCGCTTAACCTGCGGTCTGTGTGAGTCCTAATGCCCCAGTATAGTGAAGGGGACACTACACTGTCAGTGAGCGCTGTCTTTTGGATGAGAAGTTAAACTGAGGTCCTGACTCTCTGTGGTCATTAATAATCCCATGACACTTCTGATAAAGAGTAGGGGTGTAACCCCGATGTCCTGGCCAAATTCCCGCCCTCTGCCCATACCCATCATGGCCTCCCAATCTTCCCTATCCACTGAATTGGCTTTATCTCTGTCTCTCCACTCCACCTATAGCTGGTGTGTGGTGAAGCACTGGCGCCGTTGTCCTGTGGCTGCCGTCGCATCATCCAAGTGGATGCTGCACACTGGTGGTGGTGTGAAGAGACCCCCCTCATGATTGTGAAGCGCTTTGGGTGTATGGCCATACACAATAAATGCGCTATATAAATACACATTACATTACACAAGAAACAAGACAAAAACTCTAAGGAAACCATATTTTTGCAGTGTGTGTGTGTGTGTGTGTGTTTTCAGATGTCCCAGCATTCCTTCCGTGCCTCGCCGTTTCATCATGTGATCGGGAAGGCGGCAGTAAAGGGGCGGAGCTACCTCGGTCTGTCAATCACACGCAGTGTCCAGGACAACCACTTTTGTGCTGTCAATCCACGCTTCATCGCAGTGGTCACTGAGTGTACAGGAGGTGGAGCCTTCATAGTCATTTCTGTCCGTCATGTAAGGCCACGCCCCCTCTGACACAACTTAATACAGAAAATATGTTGTCATCCACCTATTTTTATGCTCATTATGGAATATCACATTTTGATTTCATGCAGAAAATTCAGTGTTCACTTCTTTGTACATTATAAATCAGTGTGTGATTGTTTGGCGGCACGGTGGCTCAGTGGTTAGCTCTGTCGCCTCACAGTAAGAAGGTTGCTGGTTTGAGTCCCGGCTTGGTCAGTTGGCGTTTCTGTGTGGAGTTTGCATGTTCTCCCCGTGTTGGTGTGGGTTTCCTCCGGGTGCTCCGGTTTCCCCCACAGTCCAAACACATGTGCTAGAGGGGAATTGATGCATAATTTTAATTGTGTGTGTTTGTGTGTGTGTTTCAGACAGGCCGTGTGAGTCCTCTGCATGCACGCGTGTGTGGTCACAGCGATCGTGTGCTGGACGTCAAGTGGGATCCATTTAATGACCTGCGCATCGCGTCCTGTTCAGAGGACTGTACGGTCAGTTTTTATGCCATTTGCTTCAGAATAGCTGAGAGAATTACTGACTTCCATATTGCTAGGCCTGTCACGGTAATCAATATATTGACTTAATGTGAATAGTCATAGTTTTTAAATAGTTTTTGGCGATGCACTGTATATTGTCCATCATGTTTACATAAAAATTAATGTCTGCAACATTTTAGCTGATTGCAAAGCTTCTGTCGTCTAATCTAATCTCCATTGGAGGCTTCTGCAAGTTCAAGAAACTTTTTTTTTTTTGACAAACAATGCTAACTAACAAGTGAAAAAAGGTGAATTTTCATATTTTCCTGAAAACTACTGACAGTTTTAAAGGTGTACAAATAAGCTTTCACACACTGCAGTGCACTTCCAGTAAAGTGCAGATTCACTAATAACATTAAAGCCATTATACAAGAACGTCTCGTTTTTATTCCTTGAATGTGTTTATGCCTGTTTACATGCTGTCGTATAATCATTATATAAACGCTGACATAAATTGGTCTTAAAATGACAATAATATCACTTATTGCAACAATTTATGTGACAATATATCACACAAATAAAAATGCTTATTAAGGCAGGCCTAGATATTGCATATACAGGGTTCCCATGTGTTTCTTGAAATTACTTCAAAGTACTTGAATTTTTAGGCATATGGAGTTAAGGCCTTGAAAGTACAGGGAGTGCCGAATTATTAGGCAAATGAGTATTTTGAGCACATCATCCTCTTTATGCATGTTGTCTTACTCCAAGCTGTATAGGCTCCAAAGCCTACTACCAATTAAGCATATTAGGTGATGTGCATCTCTGTAATGAGAAGGGGTGTGGTCTAATGACATCAACACCCAATATCAGGTGTGCATGGTTATTAGGCAACTTCCTTTCCTTTGGCAAAATGGGTCAAAAGAAGGACTTGACAGGCTCCGAAAAGTCAAAAATGGTGAGATATCTTGCAGAGGGATGCAGCACTCTTAAAATTGCCAAGCTTCTGAAGCGTGATCATCGAACAATCAAGCGTTTCAAGGTAAGAAAGGCTGAAAAACGACCACCACTGAACAAGACACACAAGCTGAAACGTCAAGACTGGGCCAAGAAATATCTCAAGACTGATTTTTCTAAGGTTTTATGGACTGATGAAATGAGAGTGAGTCTTGATGGGCCCGTGGTTGGATCGGTAAAGGGCAGAGAGCTCCAGTCCGACTCAGACGCCAGCAAGGTGGAGGTGGAGTACTGGTTTGGGCTGGTATCATCAAGGCAAGGCAAGGCAAGTTTATTTATATAGCACATTTCATACACAGTGGCAATTCAAAGTGCTTTACATAAACAGGAATAAAAAAGACAAGTATAAGAAAAAATAAAAATAAAAACAGATAATAACAGACAAAATGTGTTAAAACAGGTTGTAAAAAAATGAAAAAGAAGAGAAAAACGTAAGCAATTTGTCGGACGTAGCACAGTGCTCATTCAGTAAAGGCACAGCTAAACAGATGTGTTTTCAGTCTGGATTTGAATGTGCCTAATGTTGGAGCACATCTGATCATTTCTGGAAGCTGATTCCAGCAGCGAGGGCCGTAGTAGCTGAAAGCCGATTCACCCTGCTTTGACTGAACTCTTGGAATTTCTAGTTTATATGATCCTAAAGATCTGAGTGATCTGTTAGGCTTGTATTCAGTAATACAAGCCTAGCATTGTATTCAGTAAGCTCAAAGATGAGCTTGTGGGGCCTTTTCAGGTTGAGGATGGAGTCAAGCTCAACTCCCAGTCCTGCCAGTTTCTGGAAGACACCTTCTTCAAGCAGTGGTACAGGAAGAAGTCTGCATCCTTCAAGAAAAACATGATTTTCATGCAGGACAATGCTCCATCACACGCGTCCAAGTACTCCACAGCTTGGCTGGCAAGAAAGGGTCTAAAAGAAGAAAAACTAATGACATGGCCTCCTTGTTCACCTGAACTAAACCCCATAGAGAACCTGTGGTCCATCATCAAATGTGAGATTTACAAGGAGGGAAAACAGTACACCTCTCTGAACAGTGTCTGGGAGGCTGTGGTTGCTGCTGCACGCAATGTTGATGGTGAACAGATCAAAACACTGACAGAATCCATGGATGGCAGGCTTTTGAGTGTCCTTGCAAAGAAAGGTGGCTATATTGGTCACTGATTTGTTTTTGTTTTGTTTTTGAATGTCAGAAATGTATATTAGTGAATGTTGAGATGTTATATTGGTTTCACTGGTGAAAATAAATCATTGAAATGGGTATATATTTGTTTTTTGTTAAGTTGCCTAATAATTCTGCACAGTAATAGTCACCTGCACACACAGATATCCTCCTAAAATAGCTCAAACTAAAAACAAACTAAAAACTACTTCCAAAAATATTCAGCTTTGATATTAATGAGTTTTTTGGGTTCATTGAGAACATGGTTGTTGTTCAATAATAAAATTAATCCTCAAAAATACAACTTGCCTAATAATTCTGCACTCCCTGTATTTAAAAACAAAGTCAGGTCCTTGAAAGTGCTTGAATTAAATTTTAAATTAAAGTTGTTTATGGATTTATTTCAAGAATTGTATTCAATTGTCAAAAACAGAATGGAAAAAAAATGAAAAATCTTAAAGTTAAATCTTGTACAATAACACTGACAAATAATGCAGATATTTATATATTTATTAAATATTTCAGAAATCGCATATATTATCAGTATTAAATTCAACACATTTTATTAGAATTTTTTTTAAACTTTTTTTCAAAATTGTTGACTATTACTCTGACATTTTAAAGGGCACCTATGGTGAAAAATCTACTTTTCAAGCTGTTTGGACAGACATATGTGTAGGTATAGTGTATAGACCGTCATATTGGGCTGATATAAACACACCCAGTCCTTTTTTTCAATTTAACAACATAAAAACGGTGGACCAATTGGAGCGGTTGGACCGCAACTTGACGTAGGAGTGTGGTCCCCCCGCCCACCAAATTGATTGACAGCTGCGTATTAACATGTCTCCGTAGTAACGTTTATAATCAAATCAACAAGACAGGACGTGCGCAAAGCAACCGGGAATAAAAGGTCTGTTCAGTTTGCTAGGATCATCAATCGTCATCAAATGTGATCAGGAGTGAGTTTGACAAGTTTAAAATCTTTTAAAGCAGTGCATGATAATGAATTACAGCGATTTACTTCAGCTTTACTTCATCACCACAGATGAAGTGTCAGAACAATTATACAAGAAGACTATTTAATCCCGGTTTGTGGACGTTAAATCAGGTTTATTTTGTACATTAACATAACAGATATCCATACAGCAGTGGAGATTAACCTGTATCCTGTCACATTTGCGTGCAAAGACTAAAAAAAAGCTAAATGCGCGCGCTGTATGTGTGTGTGTGTCCGCGCTGTGTGTGTGTGTGTGTGTGTGTGAACTTTGTAACGACTTTGTGTGTGACTCGTCGTTGCAGCTCCACAACAAATGCATCAAATACTCATTGGTAAAGTTCTTACTGTAGTTTTTCCTCACAGACGTTACGTGAGATCTGCTTCCTTTATGTCTGTCAGTTGTCTGAGGCAGCCGAGGGCGGAGACTGAAGCACGCTGACAGGCACGTGGGAACGATGGGCGGGGAGGACTAGCCTTAAAGGCGCAGTACACAAAAACAGCAAAAAGCTGTTGAGAGCTATAAAACACAAACTAGTGAAAGATATAATCAATAATCTGACGGGGGTTTTGAGCTGAAACTTTACAGACACATTCTGGAGACACGAAAGACTTATATTAAATCTGGAAAAAGGGGTAATCTAGGTGCCCTTTAATGTAAATATGAAATGTGACTGAAATGTTAAGTACAGTAAGGGCTTTAATGCTGGGGTGTGAATAAGAAAAGTGTGTGTGTGTGCACGCAGGTGAAGGTGTGGAACATCCCTTCTAGTGGGCTGAAGGCTGATCTGATGTTTCCCAGTAAGGATCTGCTGGCTCACAGTCGCAGGGTTTCCCTCATTGAGTGGCATCCGACCGCCCGAGACCTGCTGCTCAGCTCCGCATACGACTGCAAGGTTTCACATCATCTTATGACCAGATGCTTTCTGGTTTGAGTGCAGTCCACATTTATTGTTCTTAATAACACAGGCTGGTCAAGTGTGTGCGTGTGTGTGTGTGTGTGTTGTAGGTGTTTATGTGGCGTTTGGACTCGTCAGATGTGCCGGTGATTGTGATTAACACACACTGTGAGCTGGTGTTGTGTTTGAGTTTTAATGCCGATGGGAGTTTGTTGGCCACGGCTTGCAAAGACAAGAAGATCCGAATCATTGAGCCGCGGACTGGACGAGTCCTGCAGGTGTGTGTGTATGTGTGTTTATGATTTATTGCTTATTGATATATTCATATTATTCTCTTTTCACATCAGACATTTGTTGGTCAATAAGTGTCCTGCAAAACGGACTCGCACACGGAATGTATGAATAAATGTCACGCTGCTCTAGTAAGATGTTGCAGGCGGTGCCATTGTTTAAATCAGTGGTTCTCAACTCCAGTTCTCGGCCCCCAAACCCCGCCCTGCACATTTTGTCTCTCTCTTATTTGACACACAAGGATCAGTTCATGGATCTCGCTGTTAATGAGCTGATGATCTGAATCTGGTGTGTTAAGTGAGGAAGACATACAAAATGTGCAGGGCAGGGGGGCCCGAGGACTGGAGTTGAGAACCACTGGTTTAAATCAACGAATGAACGTTCAAAAGTGAAAAAAAGGGTTCCCGTGTTAAGGTAAAGTGCAATAAAGGACTAGGGAACAATGCACACTACGTAAGGAACTTTTTAAAGTTCATCTACTTACCTTGATATCCAAATCAGGTGTGTTTAAATAAAACAGACATGTGAAACATGGTTGCTGCTAGAAGGGATACAGCTGCAGCCAAACGTTAATGACAATTATTAATTTTATTGAATAAATTACCCATTAAATAGTGTTTTTAGATAGAATAGACCATTTTGAGGGATGTAAACAATAACAATGGTGGTCCTGATGTATTTCCTGTTTTACATTTTAAATTTCCATATCTTCTGAGAGTCCAAAAAGTTCAACATCTTGATAAATAATGTTATGATAGCTGTTATAACATTAAGTTATGATCGAATCGCCTCTTGTTACAGTTATGAAATAGTTTGAAAACAGGCTATGTTCATGGGCCAATCACATCACCTCATTGAAATGGTCTATAATGTAAAAACAGTAATTATAAAGAGATTTATTTATTAAATAATCCATTTGATTGTATTTTATTAACATCTGCCCCAACCATAAAGCTACAGCATACCTCACAGTTATGTAAAAACTGTAATTATTGTCGTAATAATATAAATGATTCTCATTAACTGCTGTCCGCAGCTGTATCCCCTCCAGACTTTACCATGAAAGAGATCAGTGGGGGTCAAAGACCAGGATTGAGAGAGGCTGATTTATAGTAAAGACTGAAGCTCATGTATGATGTTGGTCTCCTCTAGGAGTCGCGCTGGGCTTCACATAAAGTCTCCAGGATCTTATTCCTGTGGGATCTGAAGATGCTTCTGTCCACCGGCCACTCCTGCTGGAACCAGAGGCAGTTTGTGCTGTGGGATCTGGTAACACACACACACACACACACACACACACACACACACACACACACAGACTCGTGTATATAAAAACATATACAGTTGAAGTCAGAATTATTCACCCTCCTGTATATTTTCCTCCAATTTCTGTTTAATGGAGAGAACATTTCTAATCATAATAGTTTTAATAACTCTAATAGCTGATTTCTTTTCTCTGTGTCATGATGACAGCACATAATATTAGACTAGATTTTGTTCAAGACACTAGTATTCAGCTTAAAGTGACATTTAAAGGCTTAACACGGTTAATTAGAGTAAAGTTAGGGTAATTAGGCAAGTCATTGTATAACAGTGGTTTGAGACAATCCAAAACAAATATAGCTTAAAGGGGCTAATAATATTGACCTTAAAATGGCTTCAAAACAATTAAAAACTGCTTTTATTCTAGCTGCAATAAAACAAATAAGACTTTCTCCAGAAAAGATTTGGGAAATATTTGAATAATTGTGCGAGTAATTTGGACTTCATCTGTATGTATATATGTTCAGTGGTGTGAAATAGTGTTTACCCCTCGATTTTCTTTTTTGTTTCATGTTTGTCAGACTTTAATGTTTCAGATCATCAAACTAATTGAAATATTAATCAAAGATAACACAAGTAGACACATCATGCAGTTTTGAAAAGAAGAGTTTTGTCATTGAGGGAAAACAAAATACAAAACTACATAGCCCTGTGTGAAAAAAAAAAGAATAAATAAGAAATAATTAAGGGTGAAAACACTTCTTCACACTGTATATATAAATGATAGTTTGTGATTGTGTATTGTATTGATGCAAATGAAAATATGCTGAAATGTTTGAAAAAAGGGCGCTTTTGTTGATCTGTTGATACAACTCGCTCGCTCGCTCAATTTATTTCTAGAGCACTTTCTACCAACCACAATGGGTACCAAAGTGCTGTACATAAAAACACATAATACATGCAAACATACAAGGAAAATAAGAGTGTTTCAGTGACCTCTGAAACGACTCTAAAGTAGGAGATGTTCTCAAGAAGATATAGTGGAATATTTAAATGTTAAGCATTTTTAAAATGTACAAATTACTTGTGAAAATTGTGCAAAACCTATTTTAAGAAAACAAAATCGTATGTGTGTGTGTGCACAGGACGATCTGTCAGAGCCGCTGCTGGAGGAGGATTTGGATGGAGGTTCGGGGGTCATTTTCCCATTTTATGATGCAGACACACACATGCTGTATCTGGCTGGGAAGGTATTTTTTTTTGTTATTATAACCTTTGTGTGCTATAGTCTGATTTCACGCGGCCGCCATTTTAAACAGCGAAATCGAGGCTGCGGTGGGAAGAAACCCGGAAGTATAGACTGAGTCACAAAGGAACGTTGTGTACCTGGCTGTATATCTTATCAGTGAAGAGAAAGTGACACAAATTTATACTTTCAACACCTTCCAAGTGACCCAAAGGTCCGTTCTGAATGAATAGTGAAAGTAAAAAGGGATATCAGACCTCATTTTCAGCTAAGTTAAGGGAAATGGCACTACTTAGCTAACGCTTTCTTTCCCAAACACACATTTTAGATGCCATTCATTAAACTCAAGTTAATAAACTGGTTCTTTCACTATATTAGACTTGCCAAGATACAAAATTTCGGTACTGAAATTGAAAAAAAATGTCTATTTCTCAGTAACAATTAAGGCGCTGTTGATGGCGTTCTTAAACAGCGCTGATTTGCCATTGTGTTCACGTGCTTAACAGAAATGACTGTGATTGGCTAAGAAGGTCATCAGTTCACTGCACTTCACCGCTGTTTAGATCTTCACGGCTTTAAAGCACTCCAGTGTCCGTCTATCTGTGTTTACAATCTGTGAACTGATGACCTTCACAGCCAATCACAGTCAATCTGTTGAGCACTGTGAATACTATGGCAAATCAGCGCTGTTTAAGAACGCACTCAGCGGCGCTTGCATGTTAGCGGGAAATGAACGTTTTTAAAACCTCAGTACCGGGACAACACTGTTACAGACAACATGAGGGTGTGCTACAGAGGACTGCGGTGTTTTATCACTCACCGGGTTACATAGGCTGAAGCAGGGAAGCGTCCCCACGGTGTTTACCTGGTGCCATTAACTGAAGTCTAGGAGGACACATAAGCGTATCACTCTTAAAGAGATTGTGATGTTGTTTGATGCCTAATATGCTTTTAATTGTTTAAATGAAACTGAACTGAATGATATTAAAGTGATGTTTACACCATTTCTGCATTTTGAAATCGCGACAACAGCTGGAGGTTTATAGTACACAGCATGTTGTTGCAGTGTTTACAGTGCTGATCCTTTAGACCAATTACCATGTTTGTAAACATTCAGGATGCGCGCGCAGGGAGGTGGCAGAAAAAAAACGGGAGCGCTACCATTTACAGCGAGGGAATGACATCTGATGCGGTATTGAGTTTGTTGTTGTCTTTAGAACTAAGATATATTGATTACATATTATATATATTATTTACATAATGCTTTCAGCATGTTATAACAGCTTGTCACTCAGTGATAAGCACTGTGATTCGGCAAAATTAACGTTAAAGTGAGCGGCGTTCATCTGACAGGTCCATTTGCGATAGCTCCCTCCCAATGGATATTGGATAAGACGAAATGACCAAGCATTCAGCCTCAAATTTACAATCTTATTAAAGCTCCAAGTGATTTAACAAGAGAAGTTAAAGGCCAACAATTGTTCTGTGTGGTCACGTGCAAGAAATAATGTTCCCTGATTACCAGATTCAAAACTATGTATTGCTAAAAACCGAGGTTCTGCCGAGCCAAAGACAAGGAAAAAAAGACAGAGCTAACGCTATACAAGGCCTGGGTGATCATCAACAGCAAAACTGCATTCTGACAGTGAACTACACCTGTACGGCAGGCCCAGGGTATGTGAACTTACACATAAAGGTAAAGTTGGTTTTATATTCGCACATTCAGATTTTCTCCTTAATAATATAATTTAATAAAAGTATTATTTGCAAACTCTAAATAGCGAAATCATATTAGCAGCCAATGACTATCAAAGTACAACATTGTTCACAGTCAAATAAACAGTGTTCAGGTTGTTTTCAAGTCACACTTGCAGGTTATTCCAGAGCGAATACTCAAAGTGCCGTGGTAAACAATATAGGGAGTGTGTCACAAGTTGTCACTGAATGAATGTGTGAATATAAAACCAACTTTAATAACTTACACTTTCACGTTTCATTCTGAGCATTCAGTGTCCGCAGTTTAATTAACCACATGTAACTGTTTTTGCTGAAATCATTGCTGCAAACAAAAACGAGTAATGTGTATGATTCAGCATAGCCTGAACTTATCTGATATAACATGAGAACCGCAGAGTCCAGCATCTAATTAGGTCGTCACTCCATTCAGCTCCCTTTTAGCCAAAGACGTCTGCAGTCGGCATTGAATGCAGTGTGGTGTACGGTAAATGTTAAATGTAAATGTTCGAATTTGTTATCCTACCGCACAACACATGTTTGCTATTGCTGCCGGTCTTTTTTTCTGCAACCGGGGACCCGTGTGACGTCATGTGTGATGTAGGTTGGTAATTGATCTATACTTCTGGGTTTCTTCCCACCGCAGCCTCGCTTTCGGGTTTTAAAATGGCGGCGGTGTGAAATAAGCATATTGGGTTGTTTTCATCCACTCTGGGCTGATTTTGAGTCTTCATTTGATCACAACTTTCTCTGTGTTTCAGCTAATGGAATGATTTTTGGTGACGAATCTTATTTTGACGCATATTTTGGGAAAAAAATGCTTTGAAAATGTTCAAAAACTCAACAATACACTCTGAGTAAATCGATTGACCTTTGGTTATGCTGGTGGCTGTTTTTGCCCCACTGACTTCCATTATAATCACATGTATTGATTGAAAAGCCATGCCTGCATATAAATGCATTCTTCATTGTTGCGGGTTGTCTGTGTTGGGAAGAGGGACAATTTCTCATTTTTACTGTTGATCATCAGTTGCAGAGGAATAAAAAGGTTAGCTTCTGCCTGATGTTCAGCAGTGAAATGACTATTTGCACCTCTTCCCAACAGAGAGAACCAGCAACATTCAAGAATGCATGATTATATGCTGTCATGGCTTTGCAATCGAAACATGTGATTATAATTGAAGTCAATGGGGCAAAAACAGCCCCCAACATAACCAAAGGAGAGTCAATTTGAACAGTACACAAGGGTTAAACAAGATTTTTGCATATTAGTCCTAGTCCATTTGATAGAACTTCACCAAATTTGGCACAAATCACCTTTAGACAGCGAAGAACAAAAGACCCCAAAGGCTTTTTGATAGACCCAACCATTCTCTTTTAACACCCCAAACAATAAGACACAAGCTAGGGCTGCACAATATATGGTTTCAGCATTGATATTGCAATGTGCGAATCTGCAATAGTCACATCGAAGGATCTGAAATGGTGAGTTTGGATTGTAATTAACCAGAAAACACAGTTGAACCCTCATAGAGTGAAAGATTGTTTAGGCCTGCGTGTGACTATGTAAGATTTGAAGCTAATTTAAACCATTTGGGCACTAGAAATGCTAAAATGTGTAGCATATAAGACTGTAGTAGTCTATCACAGAAGTTTTCAAGACAAGAAGGGATGTTGTTGAATAGTTTTAGGACAACTTTGAAAGGTTTTGACCCACTTCAAATGTAAAATGACACTGCATAGAGTTGTCAACATTTGGTCTTTTTATTTCTGTACCTCAATACTGTTAGACTCTCCAGAAAACCATAAAGCACTTTTTATTTAATCTGAACTGATAATACATTGAACTGAGAAAGTGTGTCTGAGCCTCTGGCATTATCAGGAAGGCTATTCCAGAGTTTAGGAGCCATATATGAGAAGACTCGACCTCCTTTAGTGGACTTTGCTATTTTGGGTACTACCAGAAGCCCTGAGTTTTGAGATTATAAAGAACGAGTTGGTTTGTAGCGAGACAGAAGGTTGGTTAGATAAACAGGAGCTAGATTATTTAAAGGTTTATAGGTAAGAAGCAATATTTTATAATCAATACAGAACTGAACAGGCAGTCAGTGTAAGGAGGATAAATTCATATCGCAATATATATCGTAGAAAAAAAACAACGCAATGTCAGTTTTCCTCCAATATTGTGCAGCACTAACGCAAACACACCACTGGATTACAAATCAAGTAGATTAGATTCTACTTGCAAAAGTGGTTTTATAAAATTAAAAACTAATTTTTCAGAATTATTTGATATTTGGTTTGGAAAATAAGACAAATCTCTTTAGTAGTCATGTCAAAGCAGTTAGTAAATCAGCATACTATCATCTCAAAAACATTGCAAGAATCAGATGCTTTGTTTCCAGTGAAGACTTAGAGAAACTTGTTCATGCTTTTATCAGCAGCAGGGTGGATTACTGTAACGGCCTCCTCACGGGCCTTCCCAAAAAGACAGTCAGACAGTTGCAGCTCATCCAGAACGCTGCGGCCAGGATTCTGACCAGAACCAGGAAATTAGAGCACATCACACCTGTCCTCAGGTCTCTACACTGGCTCCCAGTTACATTCAGAATAGATTTTAAAGTATTATTACTTGTCTATAAATCACTAAATGGCCTAGGACCTCAATACATTACAGATATGCTCACTGAATACAAACCTAGAAGAACACTCAGATCTCTAGCATCATATAAACTAGAAATTCCAAGAGTTCAGTCAAAGCAGGGTGAATCGGCTTTCAGCTACTAACAGCGCCCCCTACTGCTGGAATCAACTCCCAGAAATGATCAGATGTGCTCCAACATTAGGCACATTCAAATCCAGACTGAAAACACATCTGTTTAGCTGTGCCTTTACTGAATGAGCACTGTGCTACGTCCGACAGATCGCACTATTATGTTTTTCTCTTCTTTTTCATTCTTTTACAACCTGTTTTAACACGTTTTTATCTGTTTTTTTATTATCTGTTTTTATTTTATTTTATTTTTTACACTTGTCTTTTTATTCCTGTTTATGTAAAGCACTTTGAATTGCCACTGTGTATGAAATGTGCTATATAAATAAACTTGCCTTGCCTAGTAAGAAGCTAATTGTGCTGTGCAAACTCTCTGTTTGTGTTTTTAGGGTGACGGTAACATTCGATATTACGCGGTCAGTGCGGTGAAGCCCTACGTTCACTTCCTGTCCGAATATCAGTCTTCGTCCCCTCAGAGAGGCTTGGGTAACACACATTAATGCTCTTTGCACACTCATTCATTCATTTTCCTTTGGCTTAGTCTCTGATACATCAGGGGTCGCCACAGCGGAATGAACCGCCAACTATTCCAGCATATGTTTTACACAACGGATGCCCTTCCAGCTGCAGCCCAGTACTGGGAAACACCCATGCACACTCATTCACACACACACACACACACTCGTACACTAAGGCCGATTTAGTTCATCAATTCCCCTATAGCGCATGTGTTTGGATTGTGTGGGAAACCGGAGCACCCGGAGGAAACCCACGCCAACACGGGGAGAACATGCAAACTCCACACAGAAATGACAACTGACCCAGCCGGGACTCGAACCAGTGACCTTCTTGCTGTGAGGGAACAGTGCTAACCACTGAGAGACCAAAAATTTTGGATTCAGTGTGCAATGACCTTAAGAGTGATGTTGATGTGCTCCAACCTTTAAGCAATGGCTCATGAACCTTTTACACCGCTTGACCTTAGAAAAAATAGGATATAAGAGGATGTACTGATATGTGTTATCTTACTTGGCGACCTGTTGTAGATGGAGCCTTTAGTTACTTTAGAAGAGTAGAACTTTCCCTTATCTCTTTCCTTCCTTCTCTTATTTATAATTATACAGATATTTTTATAGAACCTAGATGTATATGTGTGTGATGAGTTTGATGGTTGTCTATTGCATGTTTCATATCTAACATGTTCAATAAAAAACACTTTTAAACAAAAAGGTGATGTTGATGTGAAGAAAGAGTCACCCATTGGCTGGTGTGTTTAGGTGTGATGCCCAAACGGGGCCTGAACATCAGGGTGTGTGAAGTCTTCAGATTCTACAGGCTGCTGACCGACAAAGACCTGCTGGAGCCGCTGAGCTTCTGTGTGCCACGCAGGGTGAGAAAACCACTGAGATTGTGGCATTTACTTATTCAAATGTCATATTTGGATGAACTATTCCTTTAAACACTTTTTTGTTTTGAGGTTGACGGCTTATAAAAACTTAGTTCTGTTTACTGTACACCTGATTCCTACACTTTCATGAACCAAAGATTCACTTTTTAAAGCACCATTAATTTGAATTCAAGCACTTTTGTAATTCACCCCCCAGCATACTCACCGGCCACTTTATTAGGTACACTTATCACCAATCACATGGCAGCAACTCAATGCATTTAGCATTGGACCAGAATGGGGAAGAAAGGTGATTTAAGTGACTTTGAACGTGGCATGGTTGTTGGTGCCAGACGGGCTGGTCTGAGTATTTCAGAAACTGCTGATCTACTGGGATTTTCACGCACAACCATCTCTAGGGTTTACAGAGAATGGTCTAAAATAGAGGAAATATCCAGTGAGCGGCAGTTCTGTGGGCGCAAATGCCTTGATGCCAGAGGTCAGAGGAGAATGGCCAGACTGGTTCCAGCTGATAGAAAGGCAACAGTAACTCAAATAAGCACTCGTTACAACCGAGGTCTGCAGAAGAGCATCTCTGAACACACAACACGTCCAACCTTGAGGCGGATGGGCTACAGCAGCAGAAGACCACACCGGGTGCCGCTCCTGTCAGCTAAGAACAGGAAACTGAGGCTACAATTCACACAGGCTCACCAAAACTGGACAATAGAAGATTGGAGAAACGTTGCCTGGTCTGATGAGTCTCCATTTCTGCTGCCACATTCAGATGGTCGGGTCAGAATTTGGCCTCAACAACATGAAAGCATGGATCCATCCTGCCTTACATTAACGATTCAGGCTGGTGGTGGTGGTGTAATGATATTTTCTTGGCACACTTTGGGCTCATTAGTACCTTCGTGTCAACATCGTGTCAACGCCACAACCTACCCGAGTATTGTTGCTGACCATGTCGATCACTTTATGACCACAGTGTCTCCATCTTCTGATGGCTACTTCCAGCAGGATAACGCATCATGTCATAAAGCGCGAATCATCTCAGACTGGTTTCTTGAACATGACAATGAGTTCACTGTACTCAAATGGCCTCCACAGTCACCAGAGCTCAATCCAATAGAGCACCTTTGGGATGTGGTGGAAGGCGAGATTGGCATCATGGATGTGAAGCCGACAAATCTGCAGCAACTGTGTGATGCTATCATGTCAATATGGAGCAAAATCTCTGAGGAATATTTCCAGTACCTTGTTAAATCTATGCCATGAAGGATTAAGGCAGATCTGAAGGCAATAGGGAGGCCTAACCAACCTGGTATTAGTGAAGTGTACCTAATAAAGTGGCCGGTAAGTGTACAGTATGTAGCACCATAAAAGTCCTTACTGTACTGAACATTTCACTCACACTTTATATTTACATTAAAAAAGTAATTTTCCAAAATTTTAAGCATCGTTTTAAAAGAACTTTAATCAGATTTGTTGAATTCAATACTGGTGATATTCAAATGCAGAAAACTCTGAAATATTGATAAAAATGTGCACTTTCCAGTACTTTCCAGGTCTTCATTATATCTGAAATTCAAGTTCTTTCAAGAAGCGTGGGAACTCTGTATACACCTTGTCACATAGCAGCTTTAGATTTTTTTTGTGTTTGAAGTCTTAAATCAGTGGTACCCAACCTTTTTTTTTTGTCTGAGACCCCCTTTTTCCCCGGAAAATATTGTAAGGCCCCCATCCACATTTAATGATATTATCACTCATAAAAGTTTGCAGTAAGGATGACAAAAAAAATGTTGTTTTCAAACAAACGGTATGTTCATTAGTATATATGTTTATGCACGAATAATAGCCTAATGTAAAATATAAAAGCAAAACATCAGTGGCCATTTGTAACCGAATAACGTAAACCTTTGGCCTTTAAATAGGCCGTATTTGAAATTCAATATCAAAGATATCAGTATTCACACTGGTGTATAAGGGGAAACAATAATATAGTCTATTACAGTTTCATACTTACAGGTTATTTGTTATTCTTTATAAATCAGTGTGAGGGTTGCTGCTGGCGTAATACTTTTGGTCAATACATAGAGAGATCTTTGACAGGGCAAGATGCAGATCATCCTCAAGTTGCGCACAAAGCTGATCCTTCACGTCTTCTGATATTGTTGCGATGCGACGTTTGACCGTATTAATTGATAATGGTATCTTAGCCAGTTGTTTTGACTCTCCAATTAATTCCTTGACAATTTCTGCTGCGCATGGCAAAAAGGAAAGTTTCTGCAATTGTATGCCCTTTCTTTAAATCTGTGTACAATATTTGTAAAAGTTTCTTGTCAGTAGCGGTGATATTCGGTGTGTCAATTCTTTTGCCTTGCGCTCAAAAAATGCTCAGGGCTTGTCGCGGTATTGGGGATGAGTCGTCTGCAAATGTCTTACTAATTTGGACGGCCTCATGCATTCATTAGCAAGAACTTTGGCACAGATAAAGCACTGTGGCCGCGTCAGGGACTCTTTGCTTTGAGCATATGGAATAAAAACATAGTTCAGCTAACTATCTCTGTATTTCCTGCATTTTCGTGTTTCCAGTATTGCTAGCACTGTGACCTGAAATGTTTGGAGCTTCCTCACTTGGGTCATTCACCGATTCGCCTCCATCAGCTAATCGTAGTTTTTTTTTTGTGTCCATTTTTTGGTCAGCCCGATGATAAAACGAACTAAGGCATCATGATCGTTCTCTTAATTATCCACTGCTAAACAAATTTGAAAATTTGATGCGACCCCCCCCCACAGAGCTCGCTGAGGCCCCCTTGTGGGCCGGGACCCCCCCTGTTGGGAACTGCTGTCTTAAATGACAAGAAGTCAGCTTGATGTAATACAGGGGTGTCCAAACTCGGTCCTGGAGGGCCGGTGTCCTGGAGAGTTTAGCTCCAACCCTAATCAAACACACCTGAACCAGCTAATCAAGCTCTTACTAGATATACTAAAAGCTTCCTGGCAGGTGTGTTGAAGCAAGTTGGAACTAAACTCAGCAGGACACCGGCCCTCCAGGACCGAGTTTGGACACCCCTGATGTAATAGAAAGTCAATGGAGACGATTAGATAGACCCCCTTGTATATGTGGTAATGTAAAGGAATATGATGTTTTTGTTTCTGGCAGCAATCTGAGGGGTTTCCTGAGGATATCTATCCCATGACAGCAGCCAATGAACCAGCCATGACTGCAACTGAGTGGCTAATGGGGCAGAATAAAGGTGAGTCACACTGGCCTCTCTATCAGTCCACCTTAAGACAGATATTTGACTGACAGCCCAAACAGCCAATCAAATGTTACTTCTGAGAAGCCTTGCTGGTTTAGGGGTGGGACTACAGTAGGTACGGAGAGTGTTCAGACCCCTTTAAATGTTTCACTCTTTGTTATTAGATGAGATTAGATTCAACTTAATTGTCATTACACATGTACAAGGAAACGAAGTGCAGTTTAGATCTAACCAGGAGTGCAATAGCAGCAAGTGCACGATATAGCTATAAATTCATTCGTTTTTCTTTAGCTTAGTCCCATTATTCATTAGGGGTCACCACAGAGCAATGAACCGCCAACTTATCCATCATATGTTTTACACAGCGGATGCCCTTCCAGCTGCAACCCAGTTCTGGGAAACATCCATACACTCATTCTCAAACACAACTTCGTTCATCAATTCCCCTATAGTGCATGTGTTTGGACTTGTGGGGGAAACCGGAGCACCCGGAGGAAACCCACACAAACACGGAGAACATGCAAACTCCACACAGAAATGCCAACTGACCCAGCCGAGACTCAAACCAGCGACCTTCTTGCTGTGAGGCCACAGTGCTAACCACTAAGCCACTATGTCACCCTAGCTATAAGTTATAAGTGCAATTATAGAGAACTTCTGGGTGATATTTGTGTGACATTTCTGTGTGGAGTTTGCATGTTCTCCCCGTGTTGGCGTGGGTTTCCTCCGGGTGCTCCGGTTTCCGCCACAGTCCAAACACATGAGCTATAGGGGAATTGGGTGAGGTAAATTGTCCGTAGTGTATGAGTGTGAATGGGAGTGTGTGGGTGTTTCCCAGTGATGGGTTGCAGCTGGAAGTGCATCCGCTGTGTAAAACATATGCTGGATAAGTTGGTGGTTCATTCCGCTGTGTCGACCCCTTATTAATAAAGGGACTAAGCCGAAAAGAAAACGAGTGAATGAATGCAGATAGATATGAACATGATGATAAGCGTGTATGTGCCGTATTTTATAGGGTATTAACGTATCTGATCATCAAAATGAGGTCGACTGTGAGTGACGTCACTTCACAATACAAACACGCCCAATATAATAGTCCCACCCCTGTCGTTTGATTCACACGTTTCTGAGTAGACGTTGGACATTCAAATGTTATAAATTGATAGATGGTTGCTATATGCTGTATTTCTATAAATCGCTGAGAAGACATTTCAGGTGTTCAATACATTGCATGTCAGTCTTGGTTTATTATATTATTAATTATTAATATATTATTAATTAATTATATTTTATGAATGTTTTTTTTTTGTATATATCAATAGATAGTTCCTATGCGATGCTTTTATGGGTTGCTGAGAATACATTTTAGGTGTTCAATACGTTGTGTGTCAGTCTTGGAAAATAAAAATAGGTGCTGGAAAAAGTGCTTAAAAGTCCTTGATTTTCATTAGGCTGTGCCTGTATGAACCCTGTATGAAATCAGTGTCACATTTTCAGTTGTGAGGTGATGGTAAATTAAGTGATGGTCAGTTGTCAGCTCTCTAGGTCGTCATGTCGTGTGATGTATGTTGCTGAACTGTATTCAAATGTTATAAATATAAAAACACCACATTCTGAAATGTAACTGTAGTATATCAGTTTAGTTTATTTGTGTGTGCTGCGCTCATGGACTTTAGAAAACGCTGCTGATTTGTTTGATTTCTCCTCAAGAAGCTTAACAAGCCTCAAAAGTTAAAAGTCCTTGCACCCTGACTGAGTCCAAAACTGTCGTATTTGTTTTTTCATATTCGTCATTTGTTGGCTCTCAATTGTCAAAAACACTCCTCAAAATATTTGTTATGGATGCGAAAAATGCAGAAAATCAAACCATCTGAATTAATTTTTATAACGGACAGAAGTTGCAGAGGCTGCAAACGTATAAAACATGAGGTTGTATTTAGTTTATATATATATATATATATATATATATATATATATATATATATATATATATATATATATATATATATATATATATATATATATATATATATATATATATACAGGCAGTGCAGAATAATTAGGCAAATGAGTATTTTGAGCACATCATCCTCTTTATGCATGTTGTCTTACTCCAAGCTGTATTGGCTCGAAAGCCTACTACCAATTAAGCATATTAGGTGATGTGCATCTCTGTAATGAGAAGGGGTGTGGTCTAATGACATCAACACCCTATATCAGGTGTGCATAATTATTAGGCAACTTCCTTTCCTTTGGCAAAATGGGTCAAAAGAAGGACCTGACAGGCTCCGAAAAGTCAAAAATAGTGAGATATCTTGCAGAGGGATGCAGCACTCTTAAAATTGCCAAGCTTCTGAAGCGTGATCATCCAACAATCAAGCGTTTCATTCAAAATAGTCAACAGGGTCGCAAGAAGCGTGTGAAAAAACCAAGGCGCAAAATAAACTGCCCATGAACTGAGAAAAGTCAAGCGTGCAGCTGCCAAGATGCCACTTGCCACCAGTTTTGCCATATTTCAGAGCTGCAACATCACTGGAGTGCCCAAAAGCACAAGGTGTGCAATACTCAGAGACATGGCCAAGGTAAGAAAGGCTGAAAAACCACCACCACTGAACAAGACACACAAGCTGAAACGTCAAGACTGGGCCAAGAAATATCTCAAGACTGATTTTTCTAAGGTTTTATGGACTGATGAAATGAGAGTGAGTCTTGATGGGCCCGTGGCTGGATCGGTAAAGGGCAGAGAGCTCCAGTCCGACTCAGACGCCAGCAAGGTGGAGGTGGAGTACTGGTTTGGGCTGGTATCATCAAAGATGAGCTTGTGGGGCCTTTTCGGGTTGAGGAGGGAGTCAAGCTCAACTCCCAGTCCTACTGCCAGTTTCTGGAAGACGCCTTCTTCAAGCAGTGGTACAGGAAGAAGTCTGCATCCTTCAAGAAAAACATGATTTTCATGCAGGACAATGCTCCATCACACGCGTCCAAGTACTCCACAGCGTGGCTGGCAAGAAAGGGTCTAATAGAAGAAAAACTAATGACAAACTAATGACATGGCATGACATTAGATGAGAAACTGTTCTGTTTATTACATGCAAAACTTATAATAGCTTGTTTTTGGAAAAGTACAGAAAGCCCGCATTTTGGACAATGTTTGAGGGAATTGTCTTATTGTTTGGCTTTAGAAAAATTAACTTATGTAATCGAGAGAAAACCTGAAAACTTTTTCAAAATTTGGAAGGTTTCCTGAAGGAAGTTGACACATTTTTTCTCTGTATAATTTGTATTACCTGCTATTGATATACCGTTGTTGTTATATGATGTACCTTTATATTGTATGTTTAAGTACATGCATTTACTAATATGTTTGTATATTTATTATTATTATTTTTATTGATTTATTTAAATTTTTTATTCTTTACTTTTCATTTATTATCATTATTATTATTATTATAATTATTATTATTATTATAATTATATATTATTATATTATAAAAAAATGTAAAAAATGTAAAAGGAGCTGCAATTGCATTTGAGTTTTGGCAGGTTGCATGCATGACACAGAGAAAAAGAAAGTGCGGCAATTAATATTGCTGATGAAATATGTCAGGCGCCTCAAATACACTTTGCTTTTTCATTTGAAATGTGGCAGTCACTGTGCATTCACGAAAGCGGAAATGCAAACAGTAATGCAGGCTTTGCAATTGCATTTGGATTATGTCATGATTTATGTGTCCACATATTGAGTGTATTGCATTCCAGAAAATCCTTCCATGTACTTTTCAAAATGTATGTGCATCTTGGTGTTTTTATTAAGCATTTTTTATACTATATTCCAAAATATGCATGAAAGTAGGTGGATGGAAACCGCTAGAAATGCAATATATGTAAATGTCCATTATGACGCTGATATGTGTTGTTCCTGCACTCCTCTGATTTTTTTTTTTCTCAGTTTCCAAACAGAATTCCCATTTTTTAACACTCTTTATAACCCATGATATAAAAGCCTGAAATAAACCTGTTGATCATTTAAAGTGATGATGATTAGAGAACGGTGTTTTGTGTCTGTCCGTCCTGTAGGGCCGCTGCTGATGTCTCTGAGACCCAAATCTGAATGGTTTGACCCCTGCCCGATGGAAACAGAGCCAGCAGCCAATCAGAACACGGAACAGCCTCCTCCGGATCTCCTCGCTGACCTGCGGGACTGGACGGAGGACGACACCCAGAGTCAAAACTGGACGTCCTTCAGTCTGAGCGGAACAGAAGCCTGTGCACCGGAGACGGAGGTATTTTGTGTGTTTTCTGCTTCTTTCTGAATGTGAATTGCATCACGGGAATTTGGAAATTCAACTCTGCAGTTTAACAAAGTGACTTTTAATGACATTTTAGTAGTTTGAAATAATATACACTACCTGACAAAAGTCTTGTCGTCAATTCAATTCAAGTTTTAGGAACAACAAATAATAAGTTGACTTCTAGTTGATCATTTGGTATCAGAAGTGGCTTATATGAAAGGCAAAGTCCTCTAGATGACGCTTATTTGAGCACAATAAAATATGATCATGCCTTGATATTGAATGAAAGTCATCTGGAATGGCAAAGAAAGCGTTCTTGCAGGACTCCCAGAGCTCATCAAGACTCTTTAGATTCATCCTCAATGCCTCCTCCTTCATCTTCACCCAGACATGCTCACCAATGTTCATGTCTGGTGACTGGGCTGGCCAATCCTGGAGCACCTTGACCTTCTTTGCTTTCAGGAACTGTGATGTATGAGAGGGAGCGCTATCCTGCTGAAGAATTGTCCCTCTCCTGTGGTTTGTAATGTAATGGGCAGCACAAATGTCTTGACACTGTATCTCAGGCTGTTGACGTTGCCGTCCACTCTGCAGATCTCTCGCACGACTCCATACTGAATGTAACCCCAAACCATGATTTCTCCTTCACCAAACTTGACTGATTTCTGTGAGAATCTTGGCTCCATGCTGGTTCCAGTAGGTCTTCTGCAGTAATTGTGATGATTGGGATGCAGATCAACAGATGATTCATCAGAGAAATCCACCTTCTGCCACTTTTCCAAATGATTAACTAGACGTCAAGTTATTATTTGTTGCTCTTACAACTGGGATCCATGACAAGACTTTCGTCAGGTGGTGTAATGTATAAGAATTAATATAGAGAGACAAATAAGTCTGTAAAATAACAGAACATGTGCTGCAGTTTATTACAATGTTTTTGTAGCGTATTATACAACACCAAGACAGACTATATAGCACTGCAAACTATTACAAATGTTCATAAAAGTCAATATTTCAAGGTTAAAAGTTGTTGGAAGAAAGATCAAGGTGCCATAAAGCAATTCAAAAGCAGAAATAAACAGGTTAAAATAAAAACATGAATCACAAAATATGGAAAACTGCTCATTTATGGATATTTCTTACGGTGTTTCCGTCACGTTTTATGCAATATTCCAGTTTTGTGCATAAACCTAATTTGCATCTTTGAAAGGGAACACAGCTAGTGTCACGGGTCAGAGGTCATGATGTTGTGCATTTGCTGCAGGAGTCTCGACGTCAGCGGGAACAGATTGAGGATCTGCAGGAGAAACTCAGACAGAGAGACGATAGAATACATGAACTGGAGCTGGAGCTGAAGAACATGCGCAAAAACATGAGAGCCAGCTTCTGACGGCAGCCAATCACAGCACAGAGGGCCGACCAGAGCTGCCAATCAGAGAAGAGGATTTTAACAATGTTACAAAATGTTGAGAGAGAGCTGATTTATATTGTTCTACTAGTCTCTTAAAGAGACCGTTCACACAAAATTAAAACATCTGTCATTGCCCAAATAGAAATCTGATGTATGGCAATATATGCAAATTACATATACAGGGAGTGCAGAATTATTAGGCAAGTTGTATTTTTGAGGATTCATTTTATTATTGAACAACAACCATGTTCTCAATGAACCCAAAAAACTCATTAATATCAAAGCTGAATATTTCTGGAAGTAGTTTTTAGTTTGTTTTTAGTTTGAGCTATTTTAGGAGGATATCTGTGTGTGCAGGTGACTATTACTGTGCAGAATTATTAGGCAACTTAACAAAAAACAAATATATACCCATTTCAATGATTTATTTTCACCAGTGAAACCAATATAACATCTCAACATTCACAAATATACATTTCTGACATTCAAAAACAAAACAAAAACAATCAGTGACCAATATAGCCACCTTTCTTTGCAAGGACACTCAAAGCCTGCCATCCATGGATTCTGTCAGTGTTTTGATCTGTTCACCATCAACATTGCGTGCAGCAGCAACCACAGCCTCCCAGACACTGTTCAGAGAGGTGTACTGTTTTCCCTCCTTGTAAATCTCACATTTGATGATGGACCACAGGTTCTCTATGGGGTTCAGTCAGGTGAACAAGGAGGCCATGTCATTAGTTTTTTTTCTTTTAGACCCTTTCTTGCCAGCCATGCTGTGGAGTACTTGGACGCGTGTGATGGAGCATTGTCCTGCATGAAAATCATGTTTTTCTTGAAGGATGCAGACTTCTTCCTGTACCACTGCTTGAAGAAGGTGTCTTCCAGAAACTGGCAGTAGGACTGGGAGTTGAGCTTGACTCCATCCTCACCCCGAAAAGGCCCCACAAGCTCATCTTTGATGATACCAGCCCAAACCAGTACTCCACCTCCACCTTGCTGGCGTCTGAGTCGGACTGGAGCTCTCTGCCCTTTACCGATCCAGCCATGGGCCCATCAAGACTCACTCTCATTTCATCAGTCCATAAAACCTTAGAAAAATCAGTCTTGAGATATTTCTTGGCCCAGTCTTGACGTTTCAGCTTGTGTGTCTTGTTCAGTGGTGGTGGTTTTTCAGCCTTTCTTACCTTGGCCATGTCTCTGAGTATTGCACACCTTGTGCTTTTGGGCACTCCAGTGATGTTGCAGCTCTGAAATATGGCAAAACTGGTGGCAAGTGGCATCTTGGCAGCTGCACGCTTGACTTTTCTCAGTTCATGGGCAGTTTATTTTGCGCCTTGGTTTTTCCACACGCTTCTTGCGACCCTGTTGACTATTTTGAATGAAACGCTTGATTGTTGGATGATCACGCTTCAGAAGCTTGGCAATTTTAAGAGTGCTGCATCCCTCTGCAAGATATCTCACTATTTTTGACTTTTCGAAGCCTGTCAAGTGCTTCTTTTGACCCATTTTGCCAAAGGAAAGGAAGTTGCCTAATAATTATGCACACCTGATATAGGGTGTTGATGTCATTAGACCACACCCCTTCTCATTACAGAGATGCACATCACCTAATATGCTTAATTGGTAGTAGGCTTTGGAGCCTATACAGCTTGGAGTAAGACAACATGCATAAAGAGGATGATGTGCTCAAAATACTCATTTGCCTAATAATTCTGCACTGCCTGTATGACATACAAGTTCATATTTGGATTTCACATATGTACAATGTGTGTTAAATATGTAATGCATATTTCAAAAATATTGCAAAATTACGGTTTACATGTTTTTTTTTTTCAACCATTGTAATTATAAATCTGTACATACAGTGCATCTGGTAAGTATTGATAGCACTTCACTTTTTCCACATTTGTTTATGTTACAGCCTTATTCCAAAATGGATTAACTTCTTTTATTTCCTCAACATTCTACACACAATCCCCCATAATGACAATGTGAAAAAAAGAGTTTTTGAAATTGTTGCAAATTTATTACAAATAAAAAAGCTGAAAAATCACATGTACATCAGTATTCACAGCCTTTGCTCAATACTTTGTTGATGCACCTTTGGCAGCGATTACAGCCTCAAGTCTTTTTGAATATGACGCCACAAGCTTGGCACTCCTGTCTTTAGGAATGTTTGCCCGTTCCTCTTTGCAGTACCTCTCAAGCTCTATCAGGTTGGATGGGAAGCGACGGTGTACAGCTATTTTCAGATCTCTCCAGAGATGTTTAATAGGATTTAGGTCTGGGCTCTGGCTGGGCCACTCAAGGACATTCACGGAGTTGTTGTGAAGCCGCTCCATTGATATTTTGGCTGTGTGCTTTGGGTCACTGTCCTGCTGGAAGATGAAGCGTCGCCCCAGTCTGAGGTCAAGAGCACTCTGAAGCAGGTCTTCATTCAGGATGTCTCTGTACATTGCTGTGTTCATCTTTCCCTCTATCCTGACTAGTCTTCCAGTTCCTGCTGCTGAAAAACATCCCCACAGCATGATGCTGCCACCACCATGCTTCACTGTAGGGATGGTATTAGCCTGGTGATGAGCGCTGCCTGGTTTTCTCCAAACGTAACGCCTGGCATTCACTCCAAAGAGTTCAATTTGAGTCTCATCAGACCAGAGAGTTTAGTTTCTAATGGTCTGAGAGTCCTTCAGATGCCTTTTGGCAAATTCCAGGCGGGGAGTGACTTCCGTTTGACCCCTCTACCATACAGGCCTGATTGGTGTATTGTTGCACTGTAAGGTTCCCCTCTCTCCACAGAAGAACGCTGGAGCTCAGACAGAGTGACCATCGGGTTATTGATCACCTCCCTGACTAAGGCCCTTCTCCCCCGATCACTCAGCTTAGATGGCCGCCCAGCTCTAGGAAGAGTCCTGGTGGTTCAAACATCTTCCTCTTATGGATGATGGAGGCCGCTGTGCTCATTGGAACTTTCAGAGCAGCAGAAATGTTTCTGTAACCTTCCCCAGCCTTGTGCCTCAATACAATTCTGTCTCGGAGCTCTACAGACAATTCCTTTGTCTTCATGCTTGGTTTGTGCTTTGACATGCACTGTCAACCCTGAGCCCTTATATAGACAGGTGTATGCCTTTTCAAATCATGTCCAATCAACTGAATTGACCACAGGTGAACTCCAGTGAAGCTGCTGAAACATCTCCAGGATGATCAGCGGAAACAGAATGTAGCTGAGCTCAACTTAGAGCTTCACGCCAAAGGCTGTGAATACTGATGTACGTGTGATTTTACAGCTTCTTTATTTTTAATAAATTTGCAACAATTTCAAAAACTCTTCTTCACATTGTCATTATAGGGGATTGTGTGTAGAATGTTGAGGAAATACATCAATTTAATCCATTTTGGAATAAGGCTGTAACATAAACAAATGTGGAAAAAGTGAAGTGCTATAAATACTTTCCGGATGCACTGTATGTTCAAATATATTAGCTATAATTGTATATATGTGAAATTATGCGTACCCCTGGCAAATGCTGACTCAAAGTTGACTTTTATTCAACCAGCAGTTTTTTAATAGAAAATGATACAGGCTTCCCCCAAAAGATGAGACAACGTCCAATAGGCATCATTGTGGAAACAAATATTTCTCAGCTTTTATTTACCTTTGAACAATAAGTGGCATGTCCAAAATTTTATTAAATCTGTGGACATTTCAGCACGACAACGACCCAAAACATATCTAAAGTGGTGAAGAAATTGTTAGTAAACAAAAACATTAATGTTTGTCCTGACTTAAAACCAATTGAGAGTCTGTGGAGGGAGACCCTCCAACCTGAATGAGTTGGAGCTCGTCATCACTAAGGCAAAAATACCAGTGGAGACATGCAAAAAGCTGGTCAGCAATTATCAGAAGTGTTTGATCGCTGTAATAGCCAATACAGGCTTTTCTATTGATTATTGAGAAGGGTATGATTATGAAGAGTACAGAAGCCTGTGTCAACTCTGAGCAAAATAAAACTTGCCGGTTAAATAAAAGTAACTTTAAGTCAGGGGTAAATTAAATTTGCCAGGGGTATTAGTAATTTGAGGCTTGACTGCATGTATGTAGACTGTGTGTGTAAATATATATATATATATATATATATATATATATATATATATATATATATATATATATATATATATATATATATATATATATATATATATATATATATATATATATATATGTATATATGTGTATAGGCCACTTTATTAGGTATACCTTACTAATGCCGGGTTGGACCCCCTTTTGCCTTCAGAACTGCCTTAATCCTTCATATAGATTCAACAAGCTACTGGAAATATTCCTCAGAGATTTTGCTCCATATTGACATGATAGCATCACGCAGTTGCTGCAGGTTTGTCGGCTTCACATCCATGATGCCAATCTCCCGTTCCACCACATACCAAAGGTGCTCTATTGGATTGAGCTCTGGTGACTGTGGAGGCCATTTGAGTACAGTGAACTCATTGACATGTTCAAGAAACCAGTCTGAAATGATTTACGCTTTATGACACTTTATCCTGCTGGAAGTAGCCATCAGAAGATGGAGACACTGTGGTCATAAAGGGATGGACATGGTCAGCAGCAATACTCAGGTAGGCTGTGGCGTTGACACGATGCACAACTGGTACTAATGAGCCCAAAGTGTGCCAAGAAAATCTCCCCCACAACATTACACCACCACCGTTGATACAAGGCAGGATGGCTCCATGCTTTCATGCTGTTGACACCAAATTCTGACCCGACCACCCGAATGTTGCAGCAGAAATGGAGACTCATCAGACCAGGCAACGTTTCTCCAATCTTCTATTGTCCAGTTTTGGTGAGCCTGTGTGAATTGTAGCCTCAGTTTCCTGTTCTTAGCTGACAGGAGCGGCACCCGGTGTGGTCTTCTGCTGCTGTGGCCCATCCGCCTCAAGGTTGGACGTGTTGTGTGTTCAGAGATGCTCTTCTGCAGACCTCGGTTGTAACGAGTGCTTATTTGAGTTACTGTTGCCTTTCTATCAGCTGGAACCAGTCTGGCCATTCTCCTCTGACCTCTGGCATCAACAAGGCATTTGCGCCCACAGAACTGCCGCTCACTGGATATTTCCTCTTTGTCGAACCATTCTCTGTAAACCCTAGAGATGATTGTGCGTGAAAATCCCAGTAGATCAGCAGTTTCTGAAATACTCAGAGCAGCCCGTCTGGCACCAACAACCATGCCACGTTCAAAGTCACTTAAATCCCCTTTCTTCCCCATTCTGATGCTCAGTTTGAACTGCAGCAGATCATCATGTCTACATGCCTCAATGCATTGAGTTGCTGCCATGTGATTGGCTGATTAGAATATTTGCGTTAATGAGCAGTTGGACAGGTGTACCTAATAAAGTGGCCACTGAGTGTGTATATATATATATATATATATATATATATATATAATATAGGGGAGTGTATTTTGCTGACAGTTGAAACTTAGTTTCTGATCTCTGAACATAAACAGAACAGGTTAGCATCATAAGTTACCATGGCAACAAAGAGCGGAGCAGAGACTGGTGCAAAACTACACTGAAATGAATCTGGCTTGGTTGAAGAGACTGTAAACACGAATTCAGAAATGGCACACAACCCGTTAGACTGTATTTAAAAAAGTTTATTAAACGACTGATCACGGCTCATCAAACACTAAAACATCCACTAAGAAAGGCCAGAACTCCTGACGGCTTCATAATGGTTACAGTACAGTGATTTCTGCTCTACATCCAGCTGTGCTTCAGAGACTCGAGCTCACGCTGTGTGTTATTGCTCTTTCAGAGCGTCTGTGCTCAACAAACTTCAAATAAAAACGACGCATGCATTTACTGATGTCTGATGTAGAAGCTTGTTTCTGCACTAAATCACATTTAACATGACTGCAACCTTTTAGCTCACAATTCACACATTCTGTAATATCCAGACTGCAATTCTAGAGTTTGCATTTTGTCCTGCATGGTTTTTTTTTTGTTTGTTTGTTTGTTTGTTTGTTTGTTTGTTCTGACTTTTTCTCTTGTAATTGTCAGTTCCACAATTTGACACCGTCGATCTCTCGTGATTCAACTGTGAGGGAAAAGGTAAACATTCTGAGATGGAATATAGTTATTGCGTGTCGGGAGTCAGAAACAGCAGCAGCTCTGGCAGGCGTGATGAGATCAGATGCTAAAGGCTCGCAGCTACTATTGATTGTGTTAAAAAAGGAAGTCTAGTAGATGACCAAACATAGATGTCTTGGCTAAATTTAGAGCTGAAAACCTGATAGTCATCTATAGATAGTCTAAAAATAGAGTAGTGATCAAATAAACAGGAATGAGTGTGTGAAGTCTGTCTATTTGGTGACTATTTGAAAGCCAAGACATGTTTGGATGTCTATTAAACACAAAACTGGTTTGGATTTTATCAGATTGTGTCAATTCACTAGTTAAATACACATACAAGTAAAAACGATGAAGTCATCAATGATTGGTCGATTGTAATCTCGCTGAATTTTAATTGGCTGGTTTCTACAGGATCACCAATTGATTGATTAGAGCTGCGGTGAAGAATACTTGGAGAAATCGATTCTGAGATTTATAAAAGACATCACTATTCTCTCCTGAATCGAATTTGAGCTTTGATTTTAACACCAGATGGCGCTCTAGGCTAGAGTTTAACACCAGATGGCGATCTAGGCTAATGTTTAAAGCGGACGGGGCTCTAGGCGAACAGAAGATGGCCCTCTAGGCTAGAGGTTAACAGCAGATGGTGTTTCAGACTAGGGTTTAACAGCAGAGGGCACTCTAGGTGAACAAAAGATGCCGCCCCTAGACTAGTGTTTAACAGCAGATGGCGCTCTAGGCTAGTGTTTAACAGCAGATGGTGCTCTAGGCTAGTGTTTAACAGCAGATGGTGCTCTAGGCTAGTGTTTAACAGCAGATGGTGCTCTAGGCTAGTTTTTGACAGCAGATGGTGCTCTAGGCTAGTGTTTAAAGAGAACGGTGCTCTAGGCTAACAGAAGCTGGTGCTCTAGGCTAGTGTTAAACAGCAGAGGGCACTCTAGGTGAACAGAAGATGGTGTTCTAGGCTACAGTTTAACAGCAGAGGATTAGTGTTTAACAACAGACGATGCTCTAGATGAACAGAAGATGGCACTTTAGGCTAGAGGTTAACAGCTGTGTTCTAGGCTAGTGTTTAACAGCAGACGGCCCTCTAGGCAAACAGAAGATGGCGCTCTAGGCTAGTGTTGAACAAAAGACGGCGCTTTAGGCTAGTATTTAACAGCACACACCGCTCTAGGCGAACAGCAGATGGCGCTCTAGGCTAGTGTTGAACAACAGATGGCGCTCTAAGCTAGTGTTAACAACAGATGGCGCTCTAAGCTAGTGTTAACAGCAGATGGCGCTCTAGGCTAGTGTTTATTAGCAGATGACGCTCTAGGCTAGCAGTTAACAGCAGATGGAGCTCTAGGCGAGCAGAAGACGGCGCTCTAGGCTAGTGTTTAACAGCAGACGGCGCTCTAGGCAAACAGAAGATGGCACTCTAGGCTATGGCACTCTAGGCTAGTGTTTAACAGCAGACTGTGCTCTAGGCTAGTGTTTATTAGCAGATGGCGCTCTAGAGTAGCATTTAACGGCAGATGGTGCTCTAGGTGAACAGAAGATGGTGCTTTAGGCTAGTTTTTAACAGCAGACGGCGCTCTAGGCTAGTGTTTAACAGCAGGTGGTGCTCTAGGCTAGTGTTTAACAGCAGATGGCGCTCTAGGCTAGTGTTTAACAGCAGGCAGCGCTCTAGGCTAGTGTTTAACAGCAGACGGTGCTCTAGGCTAGTGTTTAACAGCAGACGGCGCTCTAGGCTAGTGTTTAACAGCAGATGGTGCTCTAGGCTAGTGTTTAACAGCAGATGGCGCTCTAGGCTAGTGTTTAACAGCAGACGGCGCTCTAGGCTAGTGTTTATTAGCAGATGTCGCTCTAGGGTAGCATTTAACAGCAGACCGCGCTCTAGGTGAACAGAAGATGGCGCTCTAGGCTAGTGTTTAACAGCAGGCAGTGCTCTAGTATAGTTTTTAACAGCAGACGGCGCTCTAGGCAGGTGTTTAACAGCAGACGATGGCCGAGGCGAGCAGAAGATGGCACTCTAGGCTAGTGTTTAACAGCAGATGGCGCTCTAGGCTAGTGTTTAACAGCAGACGGCGCTCTAGGCTAGTGTATACAGCAGACGGTGCTCTAGGCGAACAGAAGATGGTGCTTTTGGCTAGTGTTTAACAGCAGACGGCGCTCTAGGCAGGTGTTTAACAGCAGACGGCGCTCTAGGCGAACAGAAGATGGTGCTCTAGGCAGGTGTTTAACAGCAGACGCTGGCCGAGGTGAGCAGAAGATGGCACTTTAGGCTAGTGTTTAACAGCAGACGGTGCTCTAGGTCAGGAGTGTCCAAACTCAGTCCTGGAGGGCCGGTGTCCTGCTGAGTTTAGCTCCAACTTGCTTCAACACACCTGCCAGGAAGTTTGTAGTATATCTAGTAAGAGCTAGATTACCTGGTTCAGGTGTGATTGATGACGGTTGGAGCTAAACTCTCCAGGACACCGGCCCTCCAGGACCGACTTTGAACACCCCTGCTCTAGGTGAACAGAAGATGGCACTCTAGGCTAGTTTTAACAGCAGGTGGCGCTCTAGGCTAGTGTTTAACAGCAGACGGCGCTCTAGGCTAGAGTTTATCAGCAGATGGCGCTCTAGACTAGTGTTTAACAGCAGATGGCGCTCTAGGCTAGCGTTTATCAGCAGATGGCGCTCTAGGCTAGCGTTTATCAGCAGATGGCGCTCTAGGCTAGTGTTTAACAGCAGATGGCGCTCTAGGCTAGCGTTTATCAGCAGATGGCGCTCTAGGCTAGAGTTTATCAGCAGATGGCGCTCTAGGCTAGTGTTTAACAGCAGATGGCGATCTAGGCTAGAGTTTAACAGCAGATGGCGCTCTAGGCTAGTGTTTAACAGCAGATGGCGCTCTAGGCTAGAGTTTAACAGCAGATGGCGCTCTAGGCTAGAGTTTAACAGCAGATGGCGCTCTAGGCTAGACTTTAACACCAGATGGCGTATCATGCGCAAAATAAAGCCTGTTTCAGTTGGCAGAACATCAGCATACTAAAATAAAAGTCTCTGCAAGTTCCAGGTCCATGCAGACTTTAGGAGAGAATAGCAACACATTTCTTAAATCACATAATCGATGCAGAATCTATTTCTCGAACGATTTCTCGCCGTAGCTCTATGATTGATTGTAAACTCGCAGAGATTTCGCTTGGCTTGATTTCATCGTGTCTCACAGTGTCACATCAAACGAAGAAGACGAAGACGGAATTGCAGTATAAGGGTTTCTGCAAACATGCTCACGGTCCTGTCCCCAGTGCAAAACTCTGTATTTATATGTGGAAGACTAGCGCAGTGCATTCTGGGTAGTGTCTTTGATTCCAGCTCTCTTGTTTGTTTGGTTTAAAGGTGGCAGTGCCGATCGAAAGCTTGATATACCCTGAGGAGGAGGAAGAAGAGCACTGTAAAACCGGGCTCAGCTGACCGAAAACAGCCTGAAAAGATCCTTCCAGAGGTACAACTCTTGTGTTTCTCCATGTCACGGCTTCCCATGAGCCTCTGTGGCATCAGATAGACAGTTTGTGAGGAAACCTTCAGTGATCTGGAAACTTCCTGCTGCTTTTTAAAGCACTCAGCGGTTTGTCAGTATCACACTGTGTGCGGTTTCTAGTTGGTGCTCAGTTCACCTTTAGTGCAGTTCATTTACATCCCAGCCCACAGTTTCATTTCCTGTGGTGTGACGTATTTCCTACTGAAACAGGAAGTTGTGTTGGAACACATCAAAGCCTGGTGAAGGTCATGTGATCGCTTGAAGTCAGTGTGTTTGTTTGTGTGTGTGCTTCTCGTTTCACCCCAAAGTCACAAGACCAGTGTAGAAATCTGATATATGGAAATATATGCAAATTGCATATATGGTAATTAAGTTAATACCTGGATTTCACATGTATAAAATATGTTGTATATGCAATCTATATATTTTGAAATATTACAAAAATGGCTGTTTAGATATTTACATATATTTTTTTAACCATTGGAAATACAAATATGTCCATATATGATCAAATGTATGTGTGTGGATAGATAGATAGATAGATAGATAGATAGATAGATAGATAGATAGATAGATAGATAGATAGATAGATAGATAGATAGATAGATAGATAGATAGATAGATACAAAACAGTTCTGTCTGGTTCTTGAATCTGATCCGCCCACATAGTGACATCAGATCTGTAAACTCACTACAGATTGACAAATATTGCAGCTTTTGGACAACATCGTGTACTTTTGAGGCAGTTTTATTCAAGAATGTAGTTGTTTAGATTGCAACTATGCAGTTTATTTATAAGGATAGTGCCTATTTTGGTGATATAGCGCGTCGGCATCCATCAGCCTGACATTGAGCAGAGCAAAGACTGTTGCAGTTGTCCATCCACAAGATGGCGACAGAGACCGCATAATAAGCTCTTAGAGGAGAGAAACTCGTAATGTCTAACTACAGCTGATTTGACTATTTGTTTCTAATGAGTCTCCTGTTTTCGTTACTGCAGACTAGTTCAGTTTGAAAAAAGAAGAAATGTCCTCATTATTGTGACCTCCCGAATGCAACAGATAAAATACTGAGAAATTTCTGTAGACTGATGTCATTTCATGCCAATCAGCCTTATAATCTTAAAATGTGAACAAAATCAGCTGTTTTGTCATCACTTTAGACATTACGCTAGAGAATCATTCAAACACTCGCTCTAAAGTGACTTTGGTGAAGTAGCAATGGTTTCTGCTGTTCTGACGTCAGCTGCAGATGTGAATGAATGGTGGAAGAAAGTGGTTCCTCATATAGAAGGATGTTTAGACTTTTGACTTTTTTTTTATACACACGATTGTGTCGTCGAACTGTTGTATAAACGCAATATCACACGAGTAGCAGTGCGATATGGCTGTATATTGTCACTGGTGGGACACTAATGCCCCATTCACACGGGGCGTCAGCTTCAACGCTTCCCATTCACTTTCAATGGGTGACGTCAGGTGTTGCCGAACTGCATTGTGGATCCGTCAGCGCCGCTTCAGTGGTGTTGCTCGCTGCAGAAGTTGGGACATGCTCAACTTTTCAAGCGCCGACGGAAGCGTCAGCCAATCAGATCGCTGTATGCAAATACACCAGCTCTAACAGTGGCCTATTGCTGGCTAATTTCATTGGCTGACGCTGCTATGACGATCGCGTCAGCCCCAACTTCAGACACGCCCTCTGTCAAGCGTTGAAGCTGAAGCCTCGTGTGAATGGGGCGTAAGGCACTCAACCTGCGGCCTCGAGCCAACGCACGCCTCCCACCAGTGCCGATATACAGCCATATCGCACTGCTACGAGTGTGATATTGCTCCTATACTAACACATATATAAAAGTAATATATTTGAACATTTGTTCTTTTTTGTAATTCCAATGGTTAAAAAATGTTAATGTGTATACATATGATTTTATATAGGTGATGTATATGATCATATATATGTGTGTGTGTGTGTTTTTTTTTTTTTTTCAAAACAGTTAAAAATATAAGATTGGAACAGCTTTTACATTAGAAAAAAATACAGTGTGCACATTTTAAAAAATATATATAGTCAAAAATAATAAAATAAAAATAAATAAATAAAAATAAAACAAAAACCAGATGGAAAAATCTATAAGTTTTTATATATATATATATATATATATATAGTAAGCCATTTTGGACTTTTTAATTTTTTTGTTTTTATGCCCATTAAAAATAAGTCAATTCTAAAAATAGCCAGTGTTGGAGTCTTTTCCATAAATGTACATTTGTGAATAAAAAAAAACACATTTAAAATATGTGAAATCCAAATATAAACTTGTATGTCATATATGTAATAATTATCATAATAATAATTCCTTACATTTATATAGCGCTTTTCTGGACACTCAAAGCGCTTTACACATTTTTGGGGGGAATCTGCTCATTCACCACCATGTGTGTGTGCAGCATCCACCTAGGGTGCGTTTCCCAAAACCATCGTTAGCCAACTAAGGTCGCAAGTTCCGTCGTTACAAACATAGTTCGTTGATTTGCCGTTTCCCAAATCCATCGCTCCAATGAACATTCGCAAACTGCGTCACAAACTTGAGCACTTGAAACGACACCTCTGGAGCTGTAGTTAGAAGCATAGTTCCTGGCTGTGTTCTATTCCCACTTATCCCCCCTATGCCCTATTCATTTAGAACATTCTAACATTCAAAGTTGGAATTATTAAAAATAAAAAAGCATTAAGGTCATCTCTCTTAGGTGTAATTTGCTTTCAAAGTATTTTTACAGTTCAGTTTTAGCGATCTTCATGTTTACAATTGTGCGCCTTCACAGTGCACTTTGAAAACAAATACATATCATTTTAAACACAGCCTCATGGCGAAAGCTATAGGTATATTTAAAAGTGGAAATTATGTTACAGTACGTCTCCAAAGCTTGTGAAAATAAAAAACATGGCATACGTTAATTCTTTTATTTTATAGTGGGTTATTTATTAAGTTTCTCTGCTGTATATGACATGGGTCTGCTGGTTAGAACTTTCTGCTGTGGTTTGCATCTGTCAAATTGTAATTTTTTTTAAATAAATAAACAATATCCTAAATAATAATAATAATAATCATCTTCATCATTAATATTATTATTAAAGTAAATATATTTATAATAAATCACCTCATTATTTATTTATTTATATGATTTATATATGATATTAGAATATTTGTTCGCTTTTGTAAGTGATTTTATGTTTTAGAATAGAATATGTAATGTTCAACTTCTCAATAATATTAGTAAAGCAAACACAGGCCCTATATGTGCCATTTACTTATATTTTAATTAATATGGAAAGCGAGTGCATGTTTTTACCAAAACTAATGTTGGATTTTATTTTAAATGCGTGTTTGGGTAAAACAATATAATTTGCACAAAGAAATGATGGGGTTGTTCTCTAAAGAAGTTCCTCCACCTCGTTTAGAGCATCATTATGGGCGTTTTACGTTATAACTAACGTGGTTCAAGCGATGGATCTGCGACAGAGAAACTAGGGGTTTTGGGAAACACTCGACACTACATCGTTCTTTTGCCAAACGATGCATCGCACTATGATAGTTCAGCCGCAAGTTACGTCGTTGTTTGGGAAACGCACCCCTGGATGACACGACGGCAGCCATATTGCGCCAGACCACACATCCCACACCAGCTGATTGGTGGAGAGGAGACAGAGTGATAAAGCCAATTATGATATGGAGATGTTTAGGAGGCCATGATGAATAGAGGGCAGATTTGGCAGGATGCCAGGGTTAAACCCCTACTCTTTTTCGAAGGACATCCTGGGGTTTTTAATGAGTCAGGACCTCGGTTTAACGTCTCATCCGAAAGACGGCATTCAATGAGCAGTAGAGTCCCCATCAATATACTGGAGCTCTAGGATCCATACAGACTGCAGGTTGGGCGCCCCCTGCTGGCCTCACTAACACCTCTTCCAGCAGCAACCTAGCTTTCCCATGTGGTCTCTCATCCAGGTACTGACCAGGCTCAGCCCTGCTTAGCTACAGTGGGTGACCATGTGAGAGTTGCAGAGAGCGAACTGTCACCTTATATTGCCATATATCAGATTTCAATGTAGGGACTAAAATTTAGTGTGAACAAAAAAAAAAGGCTGTTTTGAGAACTGCATTTTTGTGCACAAAATTCTCATCACAAAGTGTATAAATACTGCAGTGCAATGTAGAAAACATAGAGCAGCAATACAAAAAGAAGTATAAAAATACTATAATGATGTACAAATACTGTTAAATAATAAATCGGATTTTTGTCACACTACTGTGCTTCTGTCAGTCTAAATGCCTCTCAAAACAGACTTGATTTGCTTAACAGAAAATCATTTCTTCTGTCAGTTTTCTTGTGAATGTGGGATGAAATATCAGATTAAAAGTCATTTTGATTAAATATTTTGATGATTCTATAAGATGTAGTTAAATTGCACTGCAATAAATGTTCATAAATCAATATATCCTAGTGGAGGAGCAGAATGACTGAAGATATCATGTCTTAACAAAGAAATGCATCAAAATTGAATGTTTATCCTGTGAAAAAGAACAAATGTCAGCCAATGGAGAGAGAAAAGCATATATATACAGTTGAAGTCAGAATTATTAGCCCCCCTGTTTATTTTTTCCCCAATTTCTGTTTAACGGAGAGAAGATTTCAGCACATTTCTAATCATAATAGTTTTAATAACTCATCTCTAATCACTGATTTATTTTATCTTTGTCATGATGACAGTAAATAATATTCTTCAAGACACTTCTATACAGCTTAAAGTGACATTTAAAGGCTTAACTAGGTTAATTAGGTTAACTAGGCAGGTTAGGGGAATTAGGCAAGTTATTGTATAATGATGGTTTTTTCTGTAGACTATCACAAAAAAAAATCAGCTTAAAGGGGCTAATAATATTGACCTTAAAATGGTGTTTAAAAAATAAAAACCTGCTTTTATTCTTGCTGAAATAAAACAAATAAGACTTTCTCCAGAAGAAAAAACATTATCAGACATACTGTGAAAATTTCCTTGCTCTGTTAAACATCATTTGGGAAATATTTAAAAAAGAAAAAACATTCAAAGGCGGGCGAATAATTCTGACTTCAACTGTGTATATATTAGAGATGCGCGGATCAGCTCAAATGTCACCCGAATCCGCTCCTTCATTCTAATCATCCACCCGCCACCCGCCCGCACATATTATTTTATCTGATATATATATCCGCACCCGATCGCCACTTTAATAATTCTAATTCTTTGTTTTAAGCATGATGATAGGTGTGACTTTCTCCGCAATGTCCGGCGGCAGAGTAACAGCTCGTTAAGTCATGCTCGAGCAAATGATGAGACGGACAAAAGTACTCGATGCATGCCCTTCTTTTACTTATGTCAGTGTTTTCAGGTTCACAGTGCAAAACAGCTCCCGGGTGGAATTACTGAAGTAAACATAAAACAAAACCGGATAAAACTTTCTCCCTCTAATTCACCGCACGCACAGCACACAGCGAGAGCTCACATCACACAGCATGCCTGTCGAACTACACTACCCACAATGCCCCTCGCTATGGACTACAACTCCCGTAAAAGCAGTCCTAAAGCGGCCACACTATTTCCCCTCTCCTGCAGCTTAGGTCACAGTGGATCGTTCATTATTAACAGCAGATTCAGCTTTTACATATACAGGAAAAAGAGAACAAAATGGCGTCCCTTCAGCCTAAACAGCAGCTATGTTGTGTGTACTTGGCGCTTTTCTTAACACTGTGCAAAAACAGAATAGCATCTACTGTGCCTGGATTCGGGCGATTCCGCCTCGCCTCTAAAACACGGCTGGCTGCACTAAATGAGCGTTCGCGCGAACCGATTGTTGCAGGAATGCACAAGCTTCTCCTTGCAAGGCGCTGCAGTCGTCTAAATAAGCGATCTTGTTTCTCCCAGAACGACAGCAGATTTCCCTCTGATGACTCCTCTAACTGAAGTTAGCACAGTACTCTTGCACTTCATCCATTATTTTGGGCGTCTCTCATCTTCACATTCTGCGAAGTCCACTCTCTGCTTTTTTGCTGGTCAACTGCTATGACCCGCTACATCCACCCGCGACCCACCCGCAATTAATCATAATGTATTTTTTTATTACCCGACTGACCCGCGGATTATCCGCAGCGCCCGCGGATTTAACCGCCATCCGCGCATCACTAGTATATATATATATATTTGGACTTCTTGCTTTAAGCGTAAAAACAGTTGAATTTTTAATGCATTTCTCAGAAAATCTTGATATCTTTAATCATTTCGCTTCTCCAGTAAATGCATCTTAATTTAAGAACTTGACTTTTGATATTAGTACTGATAAATAAATGAAAAACACTGAAGAAGAACATCAGTTTTGCAGTGTGTGTGTGTGTGTTTATTAGGGCTGCACAATCAATATAATAGTCATTAGTGCATTATCCAGAGCGCTTTATCCCACCAACCATATCTAAAGCCTCGCCTCCCCAGTATATTGCATATCTTCCCAGTATTGTGCAGCCCTAATGTGTGTGTGTGTGCCTATATAAAAATCTGATTTACATATAGGTGTATTATGGCTGCACAATATATCAAAAAATCAAGATAATAGTATGTGCAATATCCACAGAGAGGTATGATAAATGACATTTATGTGCCAAGAAATTGTTGCATAAGATATGCAAATTTGACCAATCAGACGGGCTACTATCCTTAGCCCTGCCTCCCCAGTATATTGCATATATTCCCAGTATTGTGCAGCCCTAATGTGTGTGTGTTTGCCCATATAGAAACCAATGTATATGGGTGTGTGTGTGTGTGTGTGTGTGTGTGTCAGTGCTCGTTGGGCATGTGTCTTATAGTGTGGAAGATCCAGTCCATCTTGGTGGTCCACCCGCCGTGGTGAGCGTCGTTCATCTGTTTGGTGAAGTACTCCAGCGCCTCCTGCTGGCTCTTCTCCAGCGCCAGTGTTTTCCGCAGATACGCGATATCGTCGAAACTCTGCAGCTCCGGCATCCCACAGCCCAACAGCAGAGAGAACAGGTTGATGAAGAGGCTGGCGTGCTGACGGATGGCCAGGTACGCTTTATAACACATCTCCTGAAACCTGACACACACACACACACATCACACACATCAGTTAAATTGCACTATACACTACAGCTGCACCATAATAGCAAAACTAGCTGTGCTTCTATTCTAGATGTATGCGCAAATCTGTAACAATCACTTTGAATGGGTTATGTCAAGCGTTGCTGAATTGAATTGTGAGTTCGTCTGCGCTGCTTCAGTGGCGTTGCTCGCTGCAGAACTTGGATATTTGTCCACATTTCAAGCGCCAATGGAAGCGTCAGCCAATCAGATCGCTTTATGCAAATACCCCAGTTCAGACAGTAGTCGATTGCGGACTTGTTTCATTGGCTGACGCAGTAAGCCCCACTTCAAACACGCCCTCCGTCAATCGTTGACGCTGAAGCGACGTATGACTAGGGCATAAGAGTGTGTGGAGGGCGTGTATTCTTGTTTGGGTAAGTGTGTGTCAATTATGTTTATGTTTGCATGTGTGTTTTGCCTGTTTGAATGAGTGTGTGCACAAAAGTGTGTGTGTATCTTTACATGCATGTACATGAGAGTGTGTTTGAGTGTGCATGTTTGCACGCGAGTGTATGGATGTGTCTATGTGTGTGTGGAGTATATGTACTGTATGTTTTGTATGTTTGAGTGTGTATGTTTGCATGCATGTACATGAGAGTGTGTTTGAGTGTATGGATGCGTCTATGTGTGTGTGGAGTATATGTACTGTATGTTTTGTATGTTTGAGTGTGTATGTTTGCATGCATGTGAATGAGTGTGTAAGAGTCTTGAGTGTGTGTGTGTGTAGGTTTGCATGTGTGCACACGAGAGTATGGGTGTGCGTGTCTAAGAGTATGTTGAGTGTGCGTATGCTGGCTTATGTGTGTGTGCCGGGTGTGTATGTTTGCATCTGTGTTTCAGTGAGTGTGTGTTTGCATGTGTGTGCCTCGTATTCCTAACGTTTTGGAGACCAAATGTCCCCACAAGTATAGCAATACCAGTACATTTTGACCTTGTGGGGACATTCTTTTGGTGAATTCAGTGCCTGATAAATGAGACAGAATGAAGTATTGTGAAGATGTAACAGTGCAGAATGTTTCGTGTGAGGGTTGGTTGAGGGGTAGTGTTGAGCACACAAAACATCATCAAATGTGTGTGTGCGTGCACCTCTCAAACTCTTTGGTCTTGGTACACTCCTGCACCCCCTTGCTGATGACGATTAGGAAGTCTTGCGTGAGGACGAAGGGAACTCGCTCACGCTTGTAGCCAAATTTCTTCTTTTTATGATCCAGGAAGTGACCGAAGTCGATATGAAACAGCTGCAGAAACACACACAGATGGCCGCGGTAAGACAAAGAAACACTTCTAACCCAAAGCAAGATTATTGCGCTTATTATTTAGCTTTTTTAAGGCAAAACTCATTTCATTTTGACTTATTATTTCTAAAAATAAAAGATAATTTAAGTATTATCACAGCTTTCAGTCAGCGCCCGCTCTTTTTTTTTTTTTTTTCCCAGTGTTGTTCCGCTGACATTTTATCCTACCCATCACAACACTGTATTGATTTTACAGATTCATATAACACTACTCCACATTAAAATTTACACTGGTAGTAAAGTCTGACGGGTAGCATACTGTCATCAAAATGTGCTGCCTAATTTTTGAATGGGAGGTAGGACAGTCTGACAAGGTAGGACAAATCGACAGAAGACCGGAGTCATCGCGCGTGCCGTGTAAATGCAGACAAAATGTTTAGCTCTTCTGTGAAATTTTAATTCTTTTAAAAATATTTCCCAAAGATTTCTTCAACATATTTTTAATTCAATTCAATTCATCTTTATTTGTATAGCGCTTATACAATGTAGATTGTGTCAAAGCAGCTTCACATGGAAGATTATAGTGAATTGAAACAGAGTCAGTTCAGTTTTCAGAGATTAAGTTCAGTTCAGTTTAGCTCAGTTCAGTGTGGGTTAATAATCACTACTGAGAGTCCAAACACTGAAGAGCAAATCCATCGATGCGCAGCTCTACAGATCCCGAACCATGCAAGCCAGTGGCGACAGCGGCGAGGAAAAAACTTCACTAATGCCTAAACTAATTTCTTATAAATAATTTTGTCTGTGCCATGATGGCAGCACAAAGTATTTTACTAGTTATTAATAGCAAGATACTAGTATTCACATAGTAGTATTAGTAGTTAATTAGGCAAGTTATTGGAAAACAGGCTTATTCTGTTGACAATCAGGGAAAAAAATCATATGAGGCTTATAACAAGGTTTGCAGTTGACATTGGTGTGACGGGTGAATCAAACAACCCCCACCCCCCCAAGAATAAATATCGTTATATATATATATATTTTAATTAGGTTAACTAGGCAAGTTAGGGCAATAAGGCAAGTTATTGTATAATGATGGTTTGTTCTGTAGACTATTGAAAAATATAGCTTAAAGGGGCTAATAATTGTGACCTTAAAATGGTGTTTAAAAAATTAAAACTGCTTTTATTCTAGCCGAAATAAAACAAATAAGACTTTCTCCAGAAGAAAAAACATTATCAGACATACTGTGAAAATTTCCTTGCTCTGTTAAACATCATTTAGGAAATAATTAAAAAAGGGAGGGGGAATAATTCTGACTTCAACTGTGTGTGTGTGTGTATATATATATATATATATTCATTCATTCATTTTCTTCTTGACTTAGTCCCTTTATTAATCTGGGGTCGCCACAGCGGAATGAACCGCCAACTTATCCAGCATGTGTTTAAGCAGCAGATGCCCTTCCAGCTGCAACCCATCACTGGGAAACATCCTCACCTGTGTGTGTCACACACCTCACACACCTTCAAAGACCCTATTCTTGCACAGGAAATTCCCCTGCCCTGTTTTGGAGCTGTTACATCTGAACGCAGCAACAGCCTCTCACAAGACAGCAGGGAAAGGCACAGCCAATCACAATATCCATGTGTGTTTGGGGGCGGTGCGACTCGAGGAGAGACGAGATTGAACCCTTTAGGTATGTCTGAGTTAATATGGACAGCAAAATTAAATTAATGGTGGGGGCACTTCAATAGTTGGTGGATATTGGTTGGGACGCGTCCCCATAGTCCATGCTAAATCTACGCCCCTGGCTTATAATTTATTTATTTATTTACATTTTTAAACAGGAAAGGATTGTAATGTAATGTAATGTAATGTAATGTAATGTGTATTTATATAGCGCATTTATTGTGTATGGCCATACACCCAAAGCGCTTCACAATCACGAGGGGGGTCTCTTCACACCACCACCAGTGTGCAGCATCCACTTGGATGATGCGACGGCAGCCACAGGACAACGGCGCCAGTGCGCTCACCACACACCAGCTATTGGTGGAGTGAAGAGACAGTGATAGAGCCAATTCGGTGGAAGGGGATGATTAGGAGGCCATGATGGGTAAGTGCCGATTGAGGGACTTTGGCCAGGACACCGGGGTTATACCCCTACTCTTTTACGAGAAGTGCCATGGGATCTTTAATGACCACAGAGAGTCAGGACCTCGGTTTAACGTCTCATCCGAAAGACGGCGCCCACTGACAGTATAGTGTCCCCTTCACTTCTACTGTGGCATTAGGACTCACACAGACCACAGGTTGAGCGCCCCCTGCTGGCCTCTCTAACACCACTTCCAACAGCAACCTAGTTTTCCCATGTGGTCTCCCATCCAGGTACTAACCAGGCTCAGCCCTGCTTAGCTTCAGTGAGTAACCGGTCTTGGGCTGCAGGGTGATATGGCTGTGGATTAAAAGATAATCGGGCCTGGCTCAGCATGAATGCTGTTTTTCATGATCAGCACAAAGGGCTGCTGAGGTAGCACTATTTAAAGTTTGATAGTAGAGTTTAATCCCTGTGTTTATAATGTAATTTTGAAATGATAAAGCATTAGAGAGTGATAGAGCAAAGCAGTGATGTGTCCATCCAGAAAGTCTATTGTGGATCTTGTAGGCCCAATTGTACAGTGTAGCTATTGGCTCCAAGATATCATTTGTTGTGAGAGACCAAACAGGCAAAAAGTATGACAAGGGGGACAAAATTATGGCATGAAGATAAGTTTCTGAAACAGAAAGAGACAACTTTGTCCTAATTTTCCAATAAACAATATGGGAAATATAGATCAGGGGTGCCCAAACCCATTCCTGGAGGGCCGGTGTCCTGCAAAGTTTAGTTTCAACCCCGTCCAGACACACCTGGGCTAGCTAATCAAGCTCTTAAGCCGCGGTCACACTGGACTTTTCCTACCATAGACTTCCATTCATACGCACGCGAATGCGTCAGACCGGAAACACAGGGTCATGCGTCAAGTTTCGCAGGTTGCTGCGGTGCAAAGTTCAAGCTTGGTGAACTCTGACCTGTGAAATCGCATCACTTGACTGTGTGAGACCAATCCAGGATCAAAACATGACCTCTCTGAACAGAAATTTAAAACATGGAGCAATCGCTCGCTTTTTTATTGTCTAATCATCTTGTTTAATCCCGCCCCTTTTCGCAGCCCCGTACGACAGAATTTCGCAAGCTCAAACTCTAGTGTGACCGCGGCTTTACTAGGCTTTCTAGAAACATCCTTGCAGGTGTGTTGAGGCAAGTTGGATCTAAAATCTGGAGGACACCGGCCCTCCAGGACTGAGTTTGGACACCTCTGATATAGACCATAAAATAGCTTAAACAAACAATATTTAATAACTGCTTTGATTCCAGCCAAACTAACAGAAATATGACTTTTTCCAAAAGTAGAACTTCCTTGCTCTGTTAAACTCTTGGGAAATATGTGAAGGATAACAATTTTGATGTCAACCGTCGCTTTTAACAGATGATGTAAGCGAGTCATCAAATATGTCATGCAGTCACAAAATCAGAATTGATCATTAGGATCTGCCGTGTAAATGCAGCCTTACATCAGGTGTATGCTAGTGTTCGCCCTCAGTGTGTGTGAGTGTACCTGTCCGTTCTCCTTCACCATGATGTTGCTGTTGTGTCTGTCTCCAATGCCCAGGATGAACGTGGCCACGCAGTATCCAGCACACGAGCGCGTGAATAAATCAATGGCTCTGTCATACCTGAGAAAACACACAGATCTCCTGAATAGCGTTATCACAATACTGGAATTTACAACTTCGCTATGATACCTTGAAGAATATCGATATTTGATACCGTTGGGAAATTACACAACATTAAAAGTATGCAAATTAATTAAAAAGGGAAAACGAATAACTAAAACATATAATGCTTATACCAGGTACATCAGCAGTCCTTAAGTACAAGTGTGTTTATACAGTTGAAGTCAGAATTATTCGCCCCCTTTGAATTTTTTATTCTTTTTTAAATATTTCCCTAATGAGGTTTAACAGAGCAAGGACATTTTCACAGTTTGTCTGATAATATTTTTTTGTTCTGGAGAAAATCTTATTTGTTTTATTTCGGCTAGAATAGAAGCAGTTTTTAATTTTTTAAACACCATTTTAAGCTATATTTTTTTTCTATAGTCTACAGAACAAACCATCATTATACAATAACTTGCCTAATTACCCTAACCTGTCTAATTAACCTAATTAAGCCTTTAAATGTCACTTTAAGCTGTATAGAAGTGTCTTGAAAAATATCTAGTCAAATATTATTTACTGTCATCATGGCAAAGATAAAATAAATCAGTTATTAAAGATGAGTTATTAAAACTATTATGATTAGAAATGTGACGAAAAAATCTGCTCTCCATTAAACAGAAATTAGGGAAAAAATAAACAGGAGGGCTAATAATTTCTGGGGGGCTAATAATTCTGACTTCAACTGTATATATATATATATATATAATTATTAGGCAAATGAGCATTTTGACCACATCATCCTCTTTATGCATGTTGTCTTACTCCAAGCTGTATAGGCTCCAAAGCCTACTACCAATTAAGCATATTAGGTGATGTGCATCTCTGTAATGAGAAGGGGTGTGGTCTAATGACATCAACACCCTATATCAGGTGTGCATAATTATTAGGCAACTTCCTTTCCTTTGGCAAAATGGGTCAAAAGAAGGACTTGACAGGCTCCGAAAAGTCAAAAATAGTGAGATATCTTGCAGAGGGATGCAGCACTCTTAAAATTGCCAAGCTTCTGAAGCGTGATCATCCAACAATCAAGTGTTTCATTCAAAATAGTCAACAGGGTCGCAAGAAGCGTGTGGAAAAACCAAGGCGCAAAATAACTGCCCATGAACTGAGAAAAGTCAAGCGTGCAGCTGCCAAGATGCCACTTGCCACCAGTTTTGCCATATTTCAGAGCTGCAACATCACTGGAGTGCCCAAAAGCACAAGGTGTGCAATACTCAGAGACATGGCCAAGGTAAGAAAGGCTGAAAAACCACCACCACTGAACAAGACACACAAGCTGAAACGTCAAGACTGGGCCAAGAAATATCTCAAGACTGATTTTTCTAAGGTTTTATGGACTGATGAAATGAGAGTGAGTCTTGATGGGCCCGTGGCTGGATCGGTAAAGGGCAGAGAGCTCCAGTCCGATTCAGACGCCAGCAAGGTGGAGGTGGAGTACTGGTTTGGGCTGGTATCATCAAAGATGAGCTTGTGGGGCCTTTTCGGGTTGAGGATGGAGTCAAGCTCAACTCCCAGTCCTACTGCCAGTTTCTGGAAGACACCTTCTTCAAGCAGTGGTACAGGAAGAAGTCTGCATCCTTCAAGAAAAACATGATTTTCATGCAGGACAATGCTCCATCACTCGCGTCCAAGTACTCCACAGCGTGGCTGGCAAGAAAGGGTCTAAAAGAAGAAAAACTAATGACATGGCCTCCTTGTTCACCTGACTGAACCCCATAGAGAACCTGTGGTCCATCATCAAATGTGAGATTTACAAGGAGGGAAAACAGTACACCTCTCTGAACAGTGTCTGGGAGGCTGTGGTTGCTGCTGCACGCAATGTTGATGGTGAACAGATCAAAACACTGACAGAATCCATGGATGACAGGCTTTTGAGTGTCCTTGCAAAGAAAGGTGGCTATATTGGTCACTGATTTGTTTTAGTTTTGTTTTTGAATGTCAGAAATGTATATTTGTGAATGTTGAGATGTTATATTGGTTTCACTGGTGAAAATAAATCATTGAAATGGGGATATATTTGTTTTTTGTTAAGTTGCCTAATAATTCTGCACAGTAATAGTCACCTGCACACACAGATATCCTCCTAAAATAGCTCAAACTAAAAACAAACCAAAAACTACTTCCAAAAATATTCAGCTTTGATATTAATGAGTTTTTTGGGTTCATTGAGAACATGGTTGTTGTTCAATAATAAAATTAATCCTCAAAAATACAACTTGCCTAATAATTCTGCACTCTGCTTTTTCAGTTTATTCATGACAATCTGTATAATGTTATCATTATTAGCAGTATTGTTTATTATCTGCAGATTTATATTTGTTTTAATAAAAAAACAGTTTAGATTTGTCCACCTGTGGGGTTTTGGAGACGTCTGCATCACCATATGGGGCATAAGAACAGGACGTGTGTTTGGATATAACTCAGTTGTTTGACCACACTTCATTATTATTGTTTATTTATTCCTTTGCTGGAAATCAGAACTGAAGTTAGAAATAGTTTCGACACAAATCTTTGTGCTTAATAAACTAAATTAAATATGTGGGCTAATAGATGTGTTCAGTGGAGTGAGTTTCCACCGTTTCCTTACTCCACCAAAGTAAAGGAGTAAAGTAAAGAGTAAAAGTAAAGTAAAGAGGCTGAATGGAGGAGGCTCATCTCTCATTCTCGTGCTGCAGATGCTCTGTTTAACTGTTTTCTCGCTAGTGAAGCGTTCAGTTATTACACTTACAAAGTCCACCATGTAAATAGCAAATCCACCATGGCGTGATGCAACTGACTCCTTAAAGGAATGTGAGATGAGACTCTGATTGGTTTAATGCACATTACGCTTAAAACACACCCAGAACTTATTAAGAGAATATGACTATGCGGCGGGGCGCAGAGCGTATTTCTTCATCCTTAAAATAGCAAATGTGGATTCGGACACGCCCTTAATGCTTTTACGCCATGAGCTTTGGACTTTGCACCTAGATCTTTAAAATAGAGCCCAATATCTTAAATAACACATATCTAATAGCATGGAATCTACCAAAAAAATGAATACTGTGAAAAATATCCTTGCTCTATTAAACAGCACTTGAGAAATATAAAAATAATAAAATGTACAGGAGGGCTACTTTGCCTTATATCTATGTATGTATTTATATGTATCCTCATTCATTTTTTTTCTCGGCTTAGTTCCTTTATTAATCTGGGGTCGCCACAGCGTAATGAACCGCCAACTTATCCAGCATCTGTTTTACGCAGCGGATGCCCTTCCAGCTGCAACCCATCACTGGGAAACATCCATACACACTCATACACTACAGACAATTTTAGCTTACCCAATTCACCTGTACCACATGTCTTTGGACTTGTGGGGGAAACCGGAGCACCCGGAGGAAACCCGCGCCAACATGAGGAGAACATGCAAACTCTACACAGAAATGCCAACTGACCCAGCCGAGGCTCGAACCAGCCTTCTTGCTGTGAGGCGACAGTGCTACCCACTGTGCCACCGCGTCGCCTTGTATTTATATGTATATGTGTTTAAGCTATCAGTACTGATATTGCCTCCATCTTTGTTATGAGGAGATACATTCTTAGAATTAAATAATATAAGTGATATATTTAATTAAGTAATAAATATTCTGTTAACAAAATTATTTAATCCAGATTCCCCAAATGAGTTAAAAAATTAACAAAATTAATTACATAAACAATAATAACTAATAATAATTATTTTACAATAGTGTTTTACTCAGAATTTCTAAAGCATATTAAGAAATATAGTGAAGGGACTCACTGATCCAAAACCAGTTTGAATCAGGCTTGGAATCTTAGGTTAGCCACATGGCCTAATTCATTTAACTCAGCTCCAGAGCTTATACTATCATATAACAGTGAACAACTGTTATTCGACGGTCTCCCCCAATACCCTGGTTACGGATGGACAGCAATGCTTTTAGTAATTTCGTAAATCGTTAACCATCTAGACAAGGGAGTTTTCAGGACCTCTCCATCACGAGACTTTTTGAATGACCGATCATGTGATCTTGTGGCCATGTGTTCGCCCTCGAGACATTCTAATTTCAGCCAGATGGACAGAATTCAGAGACAAAGAGATCTCTGGCAATTAATGAAAGACTTAAGGAATACAATTCTCTTAAATGTTATAGCCAAGGCAAAATGTGATATTCTGAATAATAGTCATAGGCTTACTGATGTGCTGTGTTTATTCCAACCAACCAGGTTAATAATGTGTTGTATTACCCTTATAACAGGTTAAAATGATCTGTATGTGTCTGAAATGCTTCGTGTTTGGTGTTAAATCAAAGTTTTTTTATTTGCAATACATTGGTGTGAATGAGAATTTAGTAACATGAACAGTATTCGTCTTGTAACCTTTGATGTCAGATAGTTACAATCTTACCAGAGATTTTACTACGTTGAAGTCTCTTGCAGTTGGTTAAAGATTAAACCTGATTACACTGGTACAGGGCGCGGCCCCGCCCTTCATCTTGCCGTTCATTGGACGATAGCGTCATGAGGGATGGGTCAGATCAAGTCACTTAAAAACCCCGGCAGCCCTAAATCTGGGCCTTATTGCATCAATCTGGCTTGTGCCCGCTGTTGCGTCCGCTCCCAGTCGCCACCACGCGACTGGGTCACCACAAACTCTTTATGCAAATCTCTTAAGTTTCGGACCGCTGAAACTTCCGCTAAACTGACTCTCAGCAGAGTCGGCTATCCCGGTAACCCAGGACAACGAGCCTCGCTCACGAGCAGGAATCCCAGCGACTTCACAGAGAAGCCACCCTTGAGCGCCACGTGGTTCCTCACTCCAGCCCGGCGAGGGAAAACTCGAATCAAGAAGACTTCAACACACTCGCGCAAGTAACACAACAACTGTTGTCTCTTTCTGATTTGGTGCCTGTGATCTTAAGCAGTTAAAGACGAGTCAAATCTCTGCTTTTGTGGTTTCTCAGGTGATTCTAAGATCTAGCACGAAATACTATGATTTGGGACAGTTGTCCACTCATTTTGCATCTTCTGAACTGCCTGTGTGTGTGTGTGTGTGTGTGTGTGTGTGTGTGTTGTGTGTGTGTGTGTGGGTGTGTGTGTGTGTGTGTGTGTGTGTGTGTGTGTGTGTGTGTGTGAGCGTGTGTTTGCGTTTTGGTTTGTTGTTTCGTTTATTACGTAGATTAGCCTCATGTATCGTAGTGTAGCTCAATAAACCTTTGTTCTCCTTTGTAAGAACTGTGTTCTTGTTTATGTGCTTCTAAGTCATTGCCTCAAGCTATAGATCGTGTTACCTTGCTAAAAGTTAACCCTATTCTGTGTCATGTTATTATCGTTGGCCACGGAAATAATATAGGCAAGACTAGTAAAATGTGATGTCTCTATTTGCGGGACAAATCTCAGATAAAGTTTGAATCTTTGATCTGATTCAATCCGACTCAATTGAGTCGAATCAATGATTCGAATCTTCAAGATCCGAGTCATTGATATGAGATAATAAAATTCCTAATCGATCTTATAACGTAGATTGATTTATTACAATAGTAAGAAACACAAAATGTATCAGTGTAGGTTATATTACATAATCTGCTTTCAGGATTAAGGCTGTGTGTGTGTGTGTGTGTGTGTGTGTGTGTGTGTGTGTGTGTGTGTGTGTGTGTGTGTGTGTGTGTGTACTGGTTTTGGTGGTTTACAAAGACAGCTTTTTGTATAATTACATGGGTATGACCTAGTTGTATTATATTACAGTGGTTTACGAGGGCATGCCTGATGTCCTTGTAATTCAGAAAGCTTTAAAATCATACTTAACATACTTGAGGGACATTGGGTTTAGGGCTAGCTGTGGGGCAGGGCCATATAATAAACAGTTTTACTGTCTAAAATCCATTACACCTATGAAGAGTCCCTGTAAATCAATAATACTAACGTGTGTGTGTGTGTGTGTGTGTGTGTGTGTGTGTGTGTGTGTGTGTGTGTGTGTGTGTGTGTGTGTGTGTGTGTGTGTGTGTGTGTGTGTGTGTGTGTGTGTGTGTGTGTGTGCTTCTTACGCCTCTCCCTTGTTCCTGTCCCTGATCCAGTGGTGCAGTGTGTTGCTGTTGAACTGCAGCGCCCCCTTCAGGCCTCCTTTACACTGAATCTGCATGATGGTGTGAGAGTTCTTCACTACCTCGATGAGGCCCACACAGTCCCCGATGGACAGACAGCCGTACGGAAGCATTCTGCACACACACACACACATACATACAGCTGCTAACACCTGTGTGTCAAAGTTAGTGCGGGCCGGCTTGTGATTGGTGTATGTGTGTAAGTGGACAGCTGTGATAGCTGGATGTGAGCGTAGAGCTGTGATTGGTGGATGTATGTGAGTGTAGAGCTGTGATTGGAGGACGTGTGCGAGTGTAGAGCTGTGATTGGTGGATGAGTTTCAGTGCAGGGCTGTGATTGGTGGATGTGTGTCAGTGGAGAGCTGTGATTGGTGGATGTGTGTGAATGGAGATCTGTGATTGGTGGACGTGTGTGAGTGTAGAGCTGTGATTGGTGGATGTGTGTGAGTGTAGAGCTGTGATTGGTGGACGTGTGTGAGTGTAGAGCTGTGATTAATGGATGTGTGTCAGTGGAGAGCTGTGATTGGTGGATGTGTGTCAGTGGAGAGCTGTGATTGGTTGATGTGTGTGAATGGAGAGCTGTGATTGGTGGATGAGTTTCAGTGCAGGGCTGTGATTGGTGGATGTGTGTCAGTGGAGAGCTGTGATTGGTGGATGTGTGTGAATGGAGAGCTGTGATTGGTGGATGTGTGTGTGAGTGTAGAGCTGCGATTGGAGGACGTGTGTGACTGTAGAGCTGTGATTGGTGGATGTGTGTCAGTGGAGAGCTGTGATTGGTGGATGTGTGTGAATGGAGAGCTGTGATTGGTGGATGTGTGTGAGTGTAGAGCTGTGATTGGTGGATGTGTGTGAGTGTAGAGCTGTGATTGGTGGATGTGTGTCAGTGGAGAGCTGTGATTGGTGGATGTGTGTGTGAGTGTAGAGCTGCGATTGGAGGACGTGTGTGACTGTAGAGCTGTGATTGGTGGATGAGTTTCAGTGCAGGGCTGTGATTGGTGGATGTGTGTCAGTGGAGAGCTGTGATTGGTGAATGTGTGTGACTGTAGAGCTGTGATTGGTGGATGTGTGTCAGTGGAGAGCTGTGATTGGTGAATGTGTGTGACTGTAGAGCTGTGATTGGTGGATGTGTGTCAGTGGAGAGCTGTGATTGGTGAATGTGTGTGACTGTAGAGCTGTGATTGGTGGATGTGTGTGAATGGAGAGCTGTGATTGGTGGATGTGTGTGAATGGAGAGCTGTGATTGGTGGATGTGTGTGAATGGAGAGCTGTGATTGGTGGATGTGTGTGAATGGAGAGCTGTGATTGGTGGATGTGTGTGAGTGTAGAGCTGTGATTGGTGGATGTGTGTCAGTGGAGAGCTGTGATTGGTGGATGTGTGTGAATGGAGAGCTGTCATTGGTGGCTGTATATGAGCGAAGCACTGTGATTGGTCAACTCACCGCAGGTCCAGTCCCTGATTCTGCCAGATGTTCTCCATTATTTTAATGATCTGCAGTGTCAGCATGTCTTGCCGTAGATCTGCATCACACACAGAGGTATATTATCTCACACACACACACACACACAGATCCTGGCGTCAGTGATCTTCAGCTTAAACACACACAGCGCTCACCGTCTCCGTTTTTAAAGATGATCTCATTATTGGTGAAGAGCAGCTCGCTCATGATATCTGGATTCTCCCAGTTTAACCACAGCGGCCGCTTAGCTGAAGACATGATTCGACACTCCTCCAGCCTGACACAACAAATATGCAGGAGATTTTAAGCTGTGGAATTGTCATGTCAAATCTGCACATGCACATGTTTCCTAACTAAATTTTCAGAAGCATTTCAGATGCATTGGTTAGTGTAATTCAATTCAGGTCAAGATTATTTGTATAGTGCGTATTGTTTCCTAATATAAGCAGCTTTACAAAAGGTGCACATTACTGCATTACGATCAAAATTGGAAAATTTACCATAACTCTATTATGTTAAGCAATTAACTAGTACCTAATCGCTTTTAACAGCTATAGTTATTATATATAAACATAGTTAACCTGCAGTTATGTAGTATATAGGTAATGTCTATGTGTACATGTTCAATGAAGTGGATTTGTTTATTAAGTATATGTGTTGTCCTCGAAGTCTTCGATGGTTTGCATCATCAAATGGCTGAGGTGGTCTGTTAATCTCGATGATAATTAAAGCAGTCCCAAACAGCACTTGTACATGAAATGTGATTAGTTCTGGATCATTTCATTTGTTGTGGGAATATAAATTTATATAATCTAGTTCCAAATTAACAATAATCTATATGCAGTTGAAAACCAGAAGTTTACATACACTCTAAAAAAATGAACATAACCATTTTTTTTTAAATGTCTGATGGTAAATCAGACTAAAGGTTTACTATTTTAGGTCCGTTAGGATTACCTAAATCATTTACATTTGCTAAATGCCAGAATAATGAGAGAATTATTTTTTTGGAGAATTTTTTATTAATTTCTAGACAGTCAAAAATTTACACACATTTCCTTGGTATTTATTAGCTTTGCTTTTAATCTGTATAACTTTGGTCAAATGTTTTGGGTCTCCTTCCACAAGCTTCTCACAATAGTTTGCAGGAATTTTGGCCCATTCCTCCTGACAGAATTGGTGTAACTGAGTCAGATTTGTAGATTTGTCTTGCTCGCACAAGCTTTTTCAACTCTGCCCACAAATTTTCTATAGGATTGAGATCAGGGCTTTGTGATGGCCACTCCAAAACATTCACTCTGTTGTCCTTAAAGCACATTTTAACTAATTTGGCAGTATGCTTAGGGTCATGGTCTGTTTGGAAGACCCATTTGTGGCCCAGTTTTAATTTCCTGGCTGATGTCTTGAGATGTTGCTTCAGTATTTCTTCATAATGTTCTTTCTTCATGATGCCATCTATGCTGTAAAGTGGACCAGTCCCTCCTGCAGCAAAACAGCCCCACAACATGCTGCTGCCGCCCCCATACTTCACAGTAGGGATGGTGTTCCTAGGCTTGTAAGCTTTCCCCTTTGTCCTCCAAATGTAACACTGGTCATTATGGCCAAACAGTTCAATCTTAGCTCCATCAGACCACAGGACATGTCTCCAAACATTAGTCTTTTTCCCAGTGTAATTTAGCTAATTGTAATCTGGCTTTTCTGTTGATTCTGGCTTGTTGATTTTCCCATGTTGTCACACAAGGAAGCAGTGTGTCTGAGGTTTTCCTTAAAGGGTCACGAAACACCAAAACACATTTTTTGAGCTGTTGACAGTCATATCTGTGTCCCACGCTGCTATAAACACTATCAGGACACATATATTGCACTAAAAAGTGAAAATTGGTTGTTTTTGCGTTATTTTGAGCAAATTCGTTCTTCCGGTTTGAAACGAATTTTTGAAGCTACGTCACGGCCATGAGATACTTAGGTGTAAATCCAGCAGTAGAGTGGCTGTCTGTCTTTTCTAGGGCGTTCTGACGTATCTGAGTGTACAGTATTAATTCATGAAAAGACGTGCTTCAAACCAATCAGCGCGCTCTATTGTGTATGACGCGAAACTTCATTAATATGCATGATAGCTCCGGAGACTGTTTACCAGTTTACACTGTTCAGACGGCAGAGAGACGCCACGTTGTGTTGCCAAAACAAGTGAAAGTACAAGAATTTCAAGACAAGAGTCGTAGGTGTTATTAGTGTGTTGCAACGAAGGTTTTGTTTTCATTTTCCCTTTATGAGAGCGCAGCTGGACTCACGTGTGGATTACAGTGCACGCGACACGCGACAGAAACGCGTTTGTAAGGAACATTTTTACCCGAGAGCTTTTTCTCATCTGGAAATGGTGAAATCCGGATTTGCCGCTCGTCTCCTTTTAATAAAAAGACACAGCTCCAGTTTGATTGTGTGTCTACAGATTTGGTAAGTGTTTGCAGTGCAGTGCCCTTTGTTTAAATGCTGCTCTCCGAGTGTAAACATGTAAACACAAACTATTCCCGTCGTGCAGGATTTTCGCCGCATTTTGTGACAGGATAGTCTATACACACACGGCTTTCTGACGCTACCTACCGAGTACGTAAGTTACAGAGAAATGCGGAGGATTTTTTTCTCTTATTCGCCGTATCAAATCAGCCTCTGTGTGTTTGTTTTTCCTGTCAAACTTAGCGCGTCCCTTCTATGCAAAATCTTATCCTCTTTCCCTCCCCCAACACTCCCACACTCCCAGAGCTGGACACGCCCAACTTTCCTGACTTTTTTCAAAACAGAGGTGTGAAAACACCCTGCTGAGACAGGGGGTTTCGTGACCCTTTAAATACTATTCTACAGTTGTGCCTCCAATTAACTCAAATGTTGTCAATTAGCCAATCAGAAACTTCCAAAACCTTGACACCATCATCTGAGCTTTTTCAGAGGCTTAATAATCTTATTGTATGTAAACTTGACTTTCAAGAAAAGTTATAACAATTTCTCAAAAAACATCTCTCCCATTATTCTGTTATTAAGCAGAACAGAAACAAATGTGATAATCCTAACTTACCTAACTTTTTTTTTAAATGGTTATGTGCCTTTTTATACAGTGTATGTACACTTCTGGTTTCAACTGTATAACTGAAAAGTTATATTCATTGGTTTTTAATTAGCTCATTTCATTTAAAACTCTAGCTAGGGTGTGACATTGAAACCTCTTGCTTCCTGAGCACGGGCTGAGCCAAAGTGATGCAAATGCTACGGGCAGGGTCTCAACAACTCTTCCTTTGTCTTTGGGTAATACTTTTCAAGCTGGTCAGGACGGGTGAAACCTCAGGACCCTAAAACAAGATTGTTTTCTATGTCTCCACCTAGCCACTCCCCTCCTCCTAAAAACATATTATAGACTCAATTTAGACTTGCGTACAGACTTCAGATTAAACTTGCAGACTGCAAACCTGTGCAGACTCAAGGATTTCTTGAATATGCTGTATGACTGCAGACTGTAACTAACACGTCTCAATGAATTAAGGGTGCTTTCACACCTGCCTTATTTAGTTCGGTTGAATCGCACTAGAGTTCGTTTTCCCTCTTGGTGCGGTTCGTTTGGGCAGGTGAGAACGTAGCAATCGCACTCTGGTGCGCACCAAAAGCGCACCAAAAAAGCATACCGAGACCTGCTTGAAGAGGTGGTCTCGGTACGCTTTCAAACGAACCCTGGAGCGGTTCGTTTGTGGTGAGAACGTGATCCAAACTAAAACAGACCCAACCGCAAAAAGTACTGCGCCTTTTTGAACTAATCCAGCTGCCGTAGTGCGATGTGCTGACTATCTTATGGGGTTTGGAGGAAAAATATTTGTTGACAGCGCTTTACCAACAGTTTTAAACAGAGAGAGAGAGAGAGGGAGGGAGGGAGAAACATTACCTGATGGATCATCGGTGATATTTCCGAAAGATGACCATGTCGCAGTTTAGCTAAATTATTTCACGCCTTCTCCTAATGCTTTCGCCGATTGCAATGCATTAAAACATTGTTTTCCAGCCCCAGCCGCACTTCATTCTCGAAATGTATAGTCTGTCTAAAGTGATGCATACAAACTACATAGTATACTATGAGCAGGGATACTGCGTCAGCTAGCGCAGCGACATTGTGTGTCTGCCGGTTTGTTTATTTGGGGTAGTTCCACGTGAATTCTGACCAATTGAAAAGCAGTTTAGGAAATACGTTCAATAACATCCGGCCAGTGAGTGATGTAGATTTTGTCACATGACTGCATTTTGGTTCGTTTCAACTGGTTCGGACCAAAGTAATCAGTGTGGTGTGAAAGGGACCCAAAACGGCAGAAAATGCTACAATGTATCATTTGTTGCCTTTGGTCCGGACCAAATGAACCGAACCACATATGTGAAAGCACCCTTATTCTGCTTATTCAAGTCTCCTAGACTGGGTTTTCTTCATTCATTTATTTTTTTCAACAGCTTCCTAGTCAGAATGTCTGCAGTCTCTGTTCATGTGTGCCAAAGTGTTTCAAGAGTTCCCACTTAGCTGATGATTGATTATAAAGCTTGTTTGACATGCTGTCCCGGGAGAGAGCCCTGAGCTCATAAGATCCTCGAGCCCGGGGCTCCCTCCCGTTTGCAAGGCGAGAGGGGAGTTTGAGCTCAGATAGATCTTGAGAACTCCCCTGCTGTAGTAGCTAATGAACAGATAGTGATTGCTCTTAAGAGATAACTACTTACTAGGAGCACGTCTATGGTGCAGATTTGGATTAGTCAATTAACTTAAGCTGCATGTTTTTGGACGGTGGGAGGAAACCGGGGAAACCAACGTGAGCATGGGGAGAGCGTGCAAACTGCACAGAAACGTTGGCTGGCTTCGTAAGGACTAGAACCAGTGACGTTCTTGCTGTGAGGCAACAGTGCTAACCACTGGGCCACCGTGTCACCCATCTAGGAAAGGAGGAGTAAGGGTGGAAGGGGGGATTCTTCAAAACGAAGATGGCTGTGATATGGAACCCAGGGTATTTATAGTGGCTTAGGAATCGTCTGATTGGTGAATCATAAATTGAATAATGTAAGACCGGCTGCAAGCAATCATAAGCACGTGATCCTCTCGAAACTAGTTTATAAATAAACTTCACTTAAAAATCCTGACTATTTTTGTAGATCTAAAACACAGAACAAAAAACAGAAAGCTAAAAGACACTCCTCATTACCATACAGACTGAGAAATGCAGATATACGTCAATGCAGACATGTATAAATGAATATATCCACTCATTTTCCTTCAGCTTAGTCCCTTATTTATTAGGGGTCGCCACAGTGGAATGAACCGCCAATTATTCCAGCATATGTTTTACACAGCAGATGCCCTTCCAGCCGCAACCCAGTGCTGGGAAACACCCAGACACTCTCACATTCACACACACACTCATACACTACAGCCAATTTAGTTCATCAATAGTTCATAGCGCATGTGTTTGGACTTGTGCGGGACACCGGAGCACCCAGAGGAAACCCACGCCGACACGGGGAGAACATGCAAACTCCACACAGAAACGCCAACTGACCAGCCGAGGCTCGAACCAGCCTTCTTGCTGTGAGTGCTTACCACTGAGCCACCACGCTGCCTATTTAATAATCAAACACTCTTATTTTTTAATCATAACCTAAAAAGAAAATGAATGAAGCTGTAGTTTTGCCTCTCCTGCAGGTGTGTGTGTGTTTATGTATGTGTGTGTGTGTACCTGAGGTTTCCCAGCTGGTGTACGGGGTTCAGAGGAGACACAAACCCCTGCAGCGCCTCCATGTAATCCGGACGGGACATGTGCTCCACCAGGAACTTCATCTGAGTCTGCAACAGCCAATCAGAAAGCAAGATGAGCTTTGTCATCCAATCAAATGCAGTATGAGCATCAGGTTAGTGGCATCATCAGAGCAGAATTGGCTTATAAAAGTTAAACTATCGTTAATATTATTTTGAATCTGCCGCTATGCTGACACACAGGCGTCTGTAGCTCCGCCCTCTTCTGAAAAGAGCACGATCTCATTTGAATTTAAAGCAACAGTCACCAAAACACCACAATTAGGATCAAAGCCTAAAAGGTCAGTTTCAGAGAGTTATAAACAGTATCTGCGTGCTAGAGCTGAAACTTCACTTCACAATCTAGATACATTATTCACATTATTTTACATCTAAAAAGAGGTATAATAGGTCCCCTTTAATTGATATAGGGACAAATTGGCCTGTAATTGCAGAGTAATATCTGTTTTGTGTCTCACCTTCTGCGTCTCGTCCTTCTTCTCCTGCTTGAGTGTGTCTGTGAGGTTCACCAGTTTGTCCATGGCCTCCACCTGTCTGTTCAGGTGTTTGAGGTACATCCCACAGGCCCGGCAGAAGGCCTCCAGCAGCAGGCCGAAGCGCCGAGACACCGTCTTATTGTGCATCTCAGACCTGCAGACATTGCCAGAGACTTCACCTAAACCACAAACACTGACTGAACAAACACTGACTGAACAAACACTGACTGAACAAACACTGACTGAACAAACACTGACTGAACAAACACTGACTGAACAAACACTGACTGAACAAACACTGACTGAACAAACACTGACTGAACAAACACTGACTGAAATCAAGAGAAAACCTGTTTTATTTTAATTCAAGAGATGCCAAAACATCTGTGTGAAATACTAACACAACAATAAACTAAAACAATTTATAATAAATGACAAAAAAAACTAAATTACTAAAACTAAAATTACATTGTAAACTAAGAAAAAATATTAAAATTTTTAAAAGTTAAAATATCTCTCACTCTCTCTCTCTCTGTCTATATATATATATATATATATATATATATATATATATATATATATATATATATATATATATATATATATAACACACATACACACTTAAACACTCACCGGCCACTTTATTAGGTACACCTGTCCAACTGCTTGTTAACGCAAATTTCTAATCAGCCAATCACATGGCAGCAACTCAATGCATTTAGGCATGTAGACATGATCAAGACGATCTGCTGCAGTTCAAACTGAGCATCAGAATGGGGAAGAAAGGGGATTTAAGTGACTTTGAACGTGGCATGGTTGTTGGTGCCAGACGGGCTGCTCTGAGTATTTCAGAAACTGCTGATCTACTGGGATTTTCACGCACAATCATCTTTAGGGTTTACAGAGAATGGTCTGAAAAAGAGGAAATGTCCAGTGAGCGGCAGTTCTGTGGGCGCAAATGCCTTGTTGATGCCAGAGGTCAGAGGAGAATGGCCAGACTGGTTCCAGCTGATAGAAAGGCAACAGTAACTCAAATAAGCACTCGTTACAACCGAGGTCTGCAGAAGAGCATCTCTGAACACACAACACGTCCAACCTTGAGGCGGATGGGCTACAGCAGCAGAAGACCACACCGGGTGCCGCTCCTGTCAGCTAAGAACAGGAAACTGAGGCTACAATTCACACAGGCTCACCAAAACTGGATAATAGAAGATTGGAGGAACGCTGCCTGGTCTGATGAGTCTCCATTTCTGCTGCCACATTCGGATGGTCGGGGCAGAATTTGACGTCAACAACATGAAAGCATGGATTCATCCTGCCTTGTATCGACGGTTCAGGCTGCTGGTGGTGGTGTAATGGTGTGGGGGAGATTTTCTTGGCACACTTTAGGTACATTAGTACCAATTGAGCATCGTGTCAACGCCACAGCCTACCTGAGTATTGCTGCTGACCATGTCCATCCCTTTATGACCACAGTGTCTCCATCTTCTGATGGCTACTTCCAGCAGGATAACACACCATGTCATAAAGCGTGAATCATCTCAGACTGGTTTCTTGAACATGACAATGAGTTCACTGTGCTCAAATGGCCTCCACAGTCACCAGAGCTCAATCCAATAGAGCACCTTTGGGATGTGGTGGAACGGGAGATTGGCATCATGGATGTGCAGCCGACAAATCTGCAGCAACTGTGTGATGCTATCATGTCAGTATGGAGCAAAATCTCTGAGGAATATTTCCAGTACCTTGTTGAATCTATGAAGGATTAAGGCAGTTCTGAAGGTAAAAGGGGGTCCAACCTGGTACTAGTCAGGTGTACCTAATAAAGTGGCCGTATATATATATATATACTGTATATATGTGTACTGTGTGTGTGTATTCACATTAGAATTTATATATATTTATATTTGAGAACATATGTATTTCTATTTATGATTTAAATATTAATATCTAATACATTCATCTATTCGTTCTCCACGCAAACGCAGGGAGAACATGCAAACTCCTCACAGAAACACCAACTGACCCAGCCGAGGTTTGAACCAGCGACCTTCTTGCTGTGTGGCAACAGCACTACCTACTGTGCCACTGCGTCGCCATATCTAATACAAATGATATATAAATATAGTTTGGTTTGTATTATTTTGTATTATATGTATATATATATATATATATATATATATATATATATATATATATATATATTTGCACAGTGAGTACACACACATTAGATTAATGATTAATCGTTTGACAGCACTAACACGTATGTTTTCACACACATTTACGTCTGAACTCACTTCAGGTGCCAAAAGAAGAAATGTCCGATCCTCTGATTGGTCAGAGCTTTCTTGATGAGGAAACGGGCTAGTGGATTGTCCAGATACATCTCATATTTCAGAACCTGAAAACACACATTTGTGTCAATGGCGCACACACACACACACACACACACACACACACACACACACACACAGACACACACACAGACAGATACACACATTCAAACACACAGATTCACACACACACACTGTCTCTCATGCAAATACAGATTCATACACACTCAAAGACACGTGTACACACACTCAAACACACAGAGAGATACACAGATTCCCACACACACACACACACCAAGACACATGTGCACATACACACAGATAAACACACTCAAACACAGAGAGATACACGAAATTTACACACACAGATATACACTTGTTGTTAATAGACTCGTAAACTTAAATACTCACATACAAATATACACGCAGAGAGAATCCCGCACACAAAAAGATACACACAAACAGACAGATACACACAGATTCACACTGACAGATACATATATACTCAAACACACTTGTTATAAAGACTTCTATACACACAAATATACACACAGAGATTTTCACACACACACACACACATGCAGATTTACACACGGACAAACACAGACAGACAGATAATGTACACAGATTTAGATACAGACACAAATAAACACACACACATACACAGACATACATATACATAAACACACACATACACACACACTGCTAAAGTTAGATGTGTATCCTGCTGCTCTCTGGTAGTTTGAAGTGAAAAAAAGCATGTGCTAAAGGAATAAATGTTGACTGTAAATGAATACACACACACACACACACACACACACACACACACACACACACACACACAGATACTGCTAAATTTATACGTGTGTATCCTGCTGCCCTCTGGTGGTTTAAATTGAGAAAAGCGTCTGCTAAAGGTACAGTATAAACGTTGACTATAAATGAACACACACACACACACACACACACACAGACACTGACCTGCACGAGCTGCAGCAGGTACTGGCTGAGCTTGTCATCCGTTAGCCCCTGGATGAGGCAGCGCAGGGCGAACTCTCGCACCATCGGGTCAGGGAAATTACAGTCCAGCAGCTCCAGAGAGGATTCAGGCTGCATGAGAGGCCAGTCCTTCAGCAGACAGTAGATCTACACACACACACACACATAAAAATACACACAAGCACACAGACAAATGATAAATGAACACTGGATGATAGAGGTGTGTGTGTATGGTGAGTGTTTGAGTGACTTTGTGTGTGTATATTTGTCCGTATGCATGTGTGTGCCTGTATGTTTATACATGTGAGAATGTGTGTGTGAATGTGTGTATCTGTATGTATATATATATACATACACATGTCTGTTATATTTGTATGTGTACCTATGCATTGTGTGTGTGTGTGTATGCATATATGTGTCTGTATATGTTTACGTGTGTGTGTGTGTGTGTGTGTGTGTGTGTGTGTGTGTGTGTGTGTTTGTTTATATGTGTGAATTTGTGTGTGCATGTATGTGCGTTTGTGTACGTTTATACGTGTGTGTGTATATATATATATATATATATATATATATATATATATATATATATATATATATATATATATATATATATATATATATATATATATATATGTATGTGTGTGTGTGTGTGTGTGTATGTGAATCTGTATGCATTTGCGTGTCTGTATGTTTATACATGTGAGAATGTGTGTGTGAATCTATATGTATCTGTGTGTGCAAATGTGTTTATCTGTATATGGTTATATATATATATATATATATATATATATATATATCTGTGTATGTGTGTATATACATGTCTGTTATATTTGTATGTGTACCTATGCATTGTGTGTGTGTATGCATATATGTGTCTGTATATGTTTACACGTGTGTGTGTGTGTGTGTGTGTGTGTTTATATACATCTATGTACATGTATGTAATGTATGTGTATGTTTATGTGTGTGCATCTATGTGTGCATGTATGTGCGTTTGTGTACGTTTATATGTGTGTGTGTATATAAATATATACATATATATATGTATGTGTGTGTGTGTGTGTGAATCTGTGTATGCATTTGTGTGTCTGTATGTTTATATGTCTGTGTGTATGTTTATACATGTATTTTTTTGAGCACGTTTGTGCAAATCTGTGTGTATTTGTGTATGTTTATACACGTGTTTATGTGTGTGTGTGTGTGTGTGTGTGTGTGTGTGTGTGTCATACCTGTGACACCTCGTCTCGAGAGTTCCACTTGACAGACAGCAGTAGTTTGGGGAGACTTTCAGGAATATTCACACAGTAGTGTCTGAAACACACACACACACACACACACACATAGGTCTGATTCATCTGCTCTTCTGCTGATTTCTCTTTCAATATCTCACAGACCGCATACTTAAAACAGCTCTCATCATTATATTAACATGTAGTGTGTGTGTATGTGTTTTCTGGCATATCAGGACACAAATCTGTATAATGACACAGGTATTACAAGAAGGTTGTGAATTATGAGGACATTGCTGATGTCCTCTTTTCTCCAAAAGCTTATAAATCACAGAGAATAGTCTCCTGTTAGGGGTAGGGTAAGATTAGGACAATAGTACACACACTACCTGACAAAAGTCTTGTCGTGTATCCAAGTTTTAGGAACAGCAAATAATAAGTTGACTTCTAGTTTATCATTTGGTATCAGAAGTGGCTAATATGAAAGGTAAAGACCTCTAGATGACGCTTATTTGACCACAATAAAATATGATCATGCCTTGATTTTTAATGATTTCATTAGAACAGTAAGGTCTGACTTTACTTAGACCAAAGTCGGTAACACTTTATAATAACTACACACTATGAACCACTTATTAAGCTTTAGCAAATAGTGAATTCATTATTTGTTAAGCATTAACTCTACATTAATAAGCGTTAGTAAGCAGTTTATAACTGCAGCTATAAATGCTGTATTCTTGACTTACATCCACATTTATAATGTGCTTAATAATTGTACTTTCATACTTTACTAATGATTTATTTTTCATTACTAAATTAAGTTTTGCATTATTTACAAACCAGTTATTTAAGCATAGTTAGTTGTTTTTTAAGATCATTCAGAATGAATTAGTAAATGATTAATAAACTCTTCAAATTAACATTTATAATTCTTATTGTTCAGGCATAAACTAATAGTTAATTTATATGTTATTAAATGCTTTATTAACTCAACTTCTTGCAGTTTTGTGACCTAATCTAAAGTGAGGACTATTTATGCTTTATAAATCCTTTATAAATGACAATTAAAGGCTCAGTTATATTCTAAACAGGAAAAAAGAACATAAACGACATTATTCAGTCCTGTTCGTTTAAAGATACACAAATTAAACTGTATCAAATGAAAAATAAATCTTTGCAAGCTTATCTAAAATAAAATGACTGTACAGTTTAAACATTGCATCTTATTATATTGTTAAATTATTATATTGTTGTTTTTTATCCAATTTTGTCATATTTTGACACTCCTGTTATTCAGCAATGTTTAAACTTTACAGTAATTTTACCTTTTAGATAAGATTGTAAAGATTATTGTATATTTGATACTGAGCCTTTATATGTCATTTATAAGGGATTCGTAAAGCATAAATTGTCCTCACTTTAGATTAGGTCACAAAACTGCATGAAGTTGAGTTAATAAAGCATTTATTAACATGTATAGTAACCATTACTATATGCCTGAATAATAAGATATATAAATGTTGATTTCAATAGTTTATTAATCATTTACTAACTCATTCTGAATAATCTTAAAAACCTCCAATTACTCTTAAATACAAATGGTTTGTAAATAATGCAATACTTAATTTAGTAATGAAAAATAAATCATTAGTAAAGTATGAAAGTGCAGTTATTAAGCACATTATAAGTGTGGTTATAAGTCAAGAATAGAGCATTTGTAGCTGCAGTTATAAACTGCTTAATAACGCTTATTAATGTAGAGTTAATGCTTAACAAATAATGAATTCACTAGATGCTAATGCTTAATAAATAATTCATAGTGTGTAGTTATTATAAAGTGTTACCCAAAAGTCTCGTCACTGAACAGAAATAATGTCCAGTATAGAATATAAAGTCATGCTGCAGTGGAAACAGAATGAATATTGTGTCTGACTCCATCATGAGCTTGGAGGACTGCATCATACATCTCTGCAATGACTCAAATCTCTTATTAATAAAGTCATCTGGAATGCCAAAGAAAGCGTTCTTGCAGGACTCCCAGAGCTCATCAAGATTCTTTGGATTCATCTTCAACGCCTCCTCCTTCATCTTACCCCAGACATGCTCAATAATGTTCATATCTGGTGACTGGGGTTGCCAATCCTGCAGCACCTTGACCTTCGTTGCTTTCAGGAGCTTTGATGTGGAGGCTGAAGTATGAGAAGGAGCGCTATCCTGCTGAAGAATTGGCCCTCTCCTGTGGTTTGTAATGTAATGGGCGGCACAAATGTCTTGATACCTCATGCTGTTGATGTTGATCATCCACTCTGCAGATCTCTCACACGCCCCCATACTTAATGTAACCCAAACCATGATTGTTCCTTCACCAAACTTGACTGATTTCTATAAGAATCTTGGCTCCATGTGGATTCCAGTAGATCTGCAGTATTTGTGATGATTGGGATGCAGATCAACAGATGATTCATGGGAAAAATCCACCTCCTGACACTTTTACAAATGATCAACTAGAACTACTAGACTTTTGTCAGGTAGTGTACTTTTTGTACAGTATAAAAACAATAGAAACCTATGTAATGTCCCCACAATTCACAAAAACAAATGTGTTTGTGTGTGTGTATGTGTACCGGTGTCTCCACAGGAAGTCTTTCTCCTGCTCTGAGAGCTCATAGAGCGGGTCTCGGCTGCAGAGAGTGCGCAGCTGCTCCGCATCCGCCTGAGAGATGCTGCTGTCACACGCCAGACGACTGCTCTGATTGACCACAGAGAGATGCAGAGTGAGTTATCAGGATATGCATGAGTGTGTACGCAAATATCTGCACATTTGAGTGTGTATGTGTGTTAGTTTATGTGTGCGAATGAATGTGTGAGTTTGTGTGTGTGCTTGGGTGTGTATGCCAATATGCACATTTGAGTGTGTGTGTGTGTTTGTTTGTTTGTGTGTGAGTGTGAGTGAATGAATGTGTGAGTTTTTGTGTGTGTGTGCTTGGGTGTGTATGCCAATATGCACATTTGAGTGTGTGTGTGTTTGTTTGTGTGTGAGTGAATGAATGTGTGAGTTTTTGTGTGTGTGTGCTTGGGTGTGTATGCCAATATGCACATTTGAGTGTGTGTGTGTGCGTGTTTGTTTGTGTGTGAGTGTGAGTGAATGAATGTGTGAGTTTTTGTGTGTGTGTGCTTGGGTGTGTATGCCAATATGCACATTTGAGTGTGTGTGTGTGTGTGTTTGTTTGTGTGTGAGTGTGAGTGAATGAATGTGTGAGTTTTTGTGTGTGTGTGCTTGGGTGTGTATGCCAATATGCACATTTGAGTGTGTGTGTGTGTGTGTGTGTTTGTTTGTGTGTGAGTGAATGAATGTGTGAGTTTTTGTGTGTGTGTGCTTGGGTGTGTATGCCAATATGCACATTTGAGTGTGTGTGTGTGTGTGTTTGTTTGTGTGTGAGTGTGAGTGAATGAATGTGTGAGTTTTTGTGTGTGTGTGCTTGGGTGTGTATGCCAATATGCACATTTGAGTGTGTGTGTGTGTGTGTTTGTTTGTGTGTGAGTGTGAGTGAATGAATGTGTGAGTTTTTGTGTGTGTGTGCTTGGGTGTGTATGCCAATATGCACATTTGAGTGTGTGTGTGTGTGTGTGTTTGTTTGTGTGTGAGTGTGAGTGAATGAATGTGTGAGTTTTTGTGTGTGTGTGCTTGGGTGTGTATGCCAATATGCACATTTGAGTGTGTGTGTGTGTTTGTTTGTTTGTGTGTGAGTGTGAGTGAATGAATGTGTGAGTTTTTGTGTGTGTGTGTGCTTGAGTGTGTACACCAATGTGTGCATATTTAAGTGTGTGTGTTAGTTTGTATGTGAATTAATATGTACGTTTTTGTCTGTGTGTGTGCGCGCACACATATGCTTGAGTGTGTGTTTGTGTGCTTGAGTGTGTATATGTGTTTGTGTACATGCATGTGTATGAGCGTGTGGATGTTTTCATGTGTGTGTGAGTATGAGTGTGTTTTTCTGTAAGTCTGCACACTGTATGTGTGTGTGAGTGTGCTTGTGCGTGCATGAGTGTGTGTAAGTGCATGTGTAATGATTATGTGTATGCATATATGCATGTGTGTGTGTTGTGTCTGTGTGTGTAAGTGCGTATGAATGAATGTGTGCATGTGTGTAAGTGCATATGAATGTGTATGTGTGTGCGTGTGTGTAAGTGCGTTTGAATGAATGAGTGTGTGTTAGCATGCGTCTGTGTGTGTAAGTGTGTATGAAAGAATGAGTGTGTGTGTGAGCATGCGTGTGTAAGTGCATATGAATGAGTGTGTGTGTAAGTGCGTATGAATGAGTTTATGTGTGTATGAATGAGTGTGGATGAATGTGTGTGTGTGTGTGTGTGTGTACCAGCCCCAGACAGTAGCTGTAGCCCAGCTCACGAGAGATGCTCCAGTTAGCGTGCTCCTCGATCTGCTGCTCGTCAGGAAACACCACCGTCTGATTAAACCAGGGAAACTCCAGCTCCACACACGGCGTCTCCTACACACACACACACACACACAGGTTTGAAGTTTCAGCTCAATAGCACACAGATAATATTCTCTAGCTCTCTGAAGCTGACCCTTTTAGGCTTTGATCCTAATTGTGGTGTTTTGGTGACTGTCGCTTTAAATGCAAATGAGATCGTGCTGTTTTCAGAAGAGGGCGGAGCTACAAATGCCTCTTTGTCAGCATAGTGGCAGATTCAAAAGCAAGACTAACCTCCTATGCTAATGAGGGAGAGATAGTCACTAGTGGGCGGGGCTTTCTCCCTCTGATGACACGTACAAAGAGAGAATGCCAATCAAAGTGTTTTCATCAAGTCTGATTATAAACAATAGAATTAATTCATGTTTACCATTAGAGGCTGGAGATATTCACACACTGCTGACACACAACTGGGTTTAAACCCCTTATAACAGTGAATTTTGCATAATAGGTGCCCTTTAAAAGGCATAAAAGATTAAACATGTATATTTTTTCAATGCAGAGTACAAGTGCCAACAGATCCACTAGCACTAGGTATTCATAATGTAAAACAGATGCATTTGTGGAAGGATGTGTCATTTTTAACTCAGAGAGCAAAGTAAACTGTAGATCTGAATTAGATGTTGAGATGTTTAACTTCAGTGCATCTCCAGTTTTCAGACCTTGTTTGGGTTTGACCCCGACACTCCGATGGGGTTGAGCAGATCCTCCAGCCCGTGAGGAACCGGCCACAAACCCAGAGCCACTTTACCGCTGACCAGCGTGTCCTTATAGTCGAAGAGGTTGATGTTTCCCCAGGCCAGCGGACAGTGTTCCTGCACACACACACACAGAGGTATTGATGCAGTATCGATGTTTGTTGTGTACAGACTGTATATTGTGTCCTCTTCTGCCTTGCAATCAAAAAATATGATAATAATGGAAGCCGATGGGGCAAAAACAGCCCCCAACATAACGAAAGGGGAGTCAGTTGGCCTAAAGCAGGGCTATTCAATTGGCGGCCCGCGGGCCGAACCCGGCCCCCGAGGCAATTTCTTCCGGCCCTCCAAATAGTGTGACCAAGACATCAAGAAAAAATTTAGTTCAGTCAAAAAACGGCCGCAATAGTTATGAAGTGACGTGCGTCTGTTCAATACAGCATGAGCTGCGCAGAGCGTGAGTCACCTGACAGTGGCGAGTGGTGAGATAAGCCGAATACATTTGAATATGTTTGTAGAAAAGGTCTTTTGTATAATGCACTGATATCGTTATTAGGGATGCAACGATTAACCGATTTCACTATTAACTGCGCTTTAATTCGTCACGGATAATTAATCGTAAAGGCTTCTCTAAGCCGCATTTCTGCATTTCTGTTCTGCCGCACGAAACGAAACTGCTGAACAAAGTTAAGCCAAGTTGCCAACTGTCCGCTAGTTTAAAGTTCCGAGCTTGTCCACCGAAGCTAACACGCACGCACACTGTAATAACTATAGCTGCGGGCCGTTCCCATATCACGTCTTTCTCGCGCGCAAGTTTGTTATGTCGTAAGAATATATGCCAATATGCGGGCACAAGCGGAGCAACGCACTCGCGGCTGTCTGGGTGCACGCAGTAGAAAACATCTCATGCTGTAGCGGTGAGAGTTGTGCTTAGCTTTCAGTGCAATGTAAACAAAAGACATGTTAGACGAACTATTATTAAAATGATTATGTATGTATGAACGCAGATGATAACAACAGTTAATCTAAATATTTGCGCCGACCTTCATAACAATTATTATTATATTATTTTCTCCCTTTCCTCTCTATAAACGCACACATAATTAAATTGTGTAGCCCTATAAGCACAGAAAAACCTACAGCATAAAAAACTATTACTAATGAAAATGCCTTTTAAAGGTTTTTTAATAATAGTTAGGGATGTCCAGATCTAAATCTAGCTAATATAAAGCTTAAATTTACATTAGACGTGATAACCGTGAAAGCCTGATTATTCTTCACACTATATAATCGTACAACCAAAATCTATAATTGTTGCATCCATAATTGTTATGCAGTTCAAAACAGAACATATGAACGTATCTGAATGTAGAAGAAGCCTACTTCAGCAATGCACTGATTTTGTTGTGCTGTGAAATACAACATTTGAATGTTTGTTAAAAAAACTTATTGTACAATGCAGTGATATTATATAGTTTCAAAATACAATATATTAACATTTTAATGTAGACAAATACAACGTCGGTGTCTTAAGGAGCAAAAATACAACATATTGGCTCTTATATGCAGTTGTGTCATCACTTATATTGCAAGTCATATCTCTCCGGCCCTTCGTTTGGGATGCTTTTCATGAACTGGCCCCCGTGACAAACTAATTGAATAGCCCTGGCCTAGAGTGTATTGTTGAACTAAATGGTCAAAGTATTTTCCCAAAATGTGTGTCAAAATAAGATTTGCCACCAAAAATCATCCCATTTGCTGAAACACAGAGAAAGTTGTGGCCAAATTAAGACTCAAAATCACCCCAGAGTGGATAAAAACAGCCCAACGGCACACAAGGGGTTATTCATTCATTCATTTTCTTTTCGGCTTAGTCCCTTTATTAATCTGGGTTCGCCACAGCGGAATGAACCGCCATCTTATCCAGCACATATTTTACGCAGCGGATGCCCTTCCAGCTGCAACCCATCTCTGGGAAACATCCATACACACTCATTCACACTCATACACTTCGGACAATTTAGCTTACCCAATTCACCTGTACCGCATTGGACTGAGGGGGAAACCGGAGCACCCGGAGGAAACCCACACAGGGGTTAATTAATTTTAATTTCTCACATAAATAATTATCTTGATAAATGTTCTTTGGTCAAAAAATAAATTATTCAGCAAAATATATCAATTACTCGGCTCTGAATTGGTTAGCACTGTGGCCTCACAGCAAGAAGGTCACTGGTTCGAGTCTCGGCTGGGTCAGTTGGTGTTTCTGTGTGGAGTTTGCATGTTCTTCCCGTGTTGGCGTGGGTTTACTCTGGGTGCTCCAGTTTCCCCAACAGTCCAAACACGTGCGCTATAGGGGAATTGATGAACTAAGTGATGTTGTGTATGTGTGTGAATGAGTGTGCATGGGTGTTTCTCAGTACTGGGTTGCAGCTGGAAGGGCATCCGCTGTGTAAAACATATGCTGGAATAGTTGGCAGTTCATTCCACTGTGGTGACCCCTGATAAATAAAGGACTAAGCCGAAGGAAAATGAATGATTGAATGAATATAAGCATGTACATTATGAGAAACTGTAATTAAATTAACTGCTATTAATCCCTTAGTTTACTTTTTCAGCTGAAAAGTAATTTGATTACAGTAACTAGTTACTTTTTAACGCAAGACTCTTATCGGGTGATGGAAAAATATCGCCGTTAATTTATTCTCAAAGTTGGGTTGGGAGCTGGGTCTATTCTACGCAAGCTATTATGACTTTCACCTTGATATTTTAGCTCGTATGTATACCTGGCCGAATTGCACTGTAGGTGGCGAGAACAAGTCTTCGAACCTGTGTGTATTCCTACTGTGAAATGACCACATCAAACGTGACGTGCTAACATGGATGCAGTTCACTAGAGTGAATCTGATTAATGTGAGCTCCACATCTAACTATCAGGCACCTGTAGAGTTTATGTGCTCCAGTAAAACAAATAAAATGGAGCGGCTGCTTTTTAAAATGAATGACGGAGAATGAAAGTCAAACCGGTGAGCGTCTGACAATAAAGTGCCCTTCTGAACCAAATCAGCAGGATGCCCTTCTGGATCTTTGAATTACTTCGAAGACACTACTGACTACGCTTACATGGACACCTGTAGTCTAGTTATTCGCCTTAATAGACAATAATATAATGAAGGTGTTTACGTCAAGTGCTTTCATGTAAGAGTTTCCTGTCATTTTGGGTGACTTTAACTGCAGTTCGGCAGTTTCACTTTCACTCATGAACATTTCATTCATGCCCCCGTGACAAACTGGTGAATCTTGTGGGAAAATATGGTGAAAAGTCCTACATGACGGTAATAGTTTGATTGCGGTGTTTACTTCAATATTGCCACTAATATCTGCATACTCCACGTCTTAATTCCATTTCTGTTTAGTTCAGTTATGACTTTAGTCGGATGACTAGTCGGATCATCAAAAATTGCTGTTTGGAGTTTATGTAGGCCTACAGTTCCACATTGATGTTTAACTGAATAAACAGTTAGTAAACACAAGTACATCTTATTGAACATCCTTTATTTTCATCACCAATTATCATAGTAGAATAGTTCCTCAAGCAGTTTGTGATGCATTTTGGAAACAGGAGATGAGCCCCTGGTCTAATGCGCCACCTGACTTGAGAAACCCGTTCTCAAAGACTTACTTTAGTCATTATTTGGGAAGCACACATATTCTGAATGCCTACGGCAGAATTCAAATGAGCCATTTTAATCTAGATTAATTCCAAGATTACAGTGAGATTAATCCAGATTTGAAAAAAATTAATCTATGCCCACCTATAATTTTAACTAATTACATCAACCCTGGCTCATTCTGAAAACGTACCTTTACACGTTTCTGGCGGCTGCGAAATACATCCAGGGAGGTACGTATTTTTGCAGGTTTTATTTTCGGAAATCCACGAGAGAGTGTACGCTTTTTGAGATGTCAAATTTCTCTTGCAAGTGCCATTCGCGCCTGCTGTTCTCGCATAAACCCACCAGAGGCCGCTGTCGACTGACTGTTTGACTGACTGGATGACTGACTGACCAACTGACCCACCCTCCTCCTTCCCTAAACCCAAACAATTTTATCGATTGACCCGCCCGCCCGCCCACCCACTTCCCTAAACCCGACCAACAAGTTTTAAAAGCAATCCAGAAAAAAAAGAAAAGCCCTCGTCTGATTTTTACCACGTCTTCAGATTTTACCACATTCTCACCCTGTTATTTGCTCGTTTATTTTTATTGTTTGGATTTTGTTTTTGTCTTACCTGCTTTCTGGAACCGTTCTTTACCAGATCAACTCCTCTCTGCGTCTCAAGTCCGCCGACGTACACGACAAGCTAACAGGACAAACTGGTTGTCCACACGGATGTAAGCGGTCAGCTGGTAAGCGTGAAAAGGAACGGCATTGCACCACCCGGTAGCGTTCAATTTTTAAAAATTTATTGAATTGCAGCCAGACGTACCTCTGGCTACATAACTTCCGGAAACGTACATAGGACTACGTTTTCAGAATGAGCCTGTGTTGAAATACATCTAACACTTGTACAAACACACACACACACAAAATCACCTCTTTGGCCCCCTTGCGGCCCTTGACGGAGCAGATGGACAAACAGAGACGTGCAGAACGTGGGACATCCGTCAGGTAAATATCATATGACAACCACTCGTTCCACCTGTGTGGGTCACATGACAGAGAGGACAGGTGTGTGGGTCAGCATTGGGTCAATTCAATTCAATTCATCTTTATTTGTATAGCGCTTATACAATGTAGATTGTGTCAAAGCAGCTCCACATGGAAGATTATAGTGAATTGAAACAGAGTCAGTTCAATTTTCAGAGATTAAGTTCAGTTCAGTTTAGCTCAGTTCAGTGTGGGTTAATAATCACTACTGAGAGTCCAAACACTGAAGAGCAAATCCATCGATGCGCAGCTCTACAGATCCCAAACCATGCAAGCCAGTGGCGACAGCGGCGAGGTAAAAACTTCACCAATTGGCGAAAGCGAAGATTTAAAAAACCTCGAGAGAAACCTGGCTCAGTTGGGCACGACCATTTCCCCTATGGCCAAACGTCTTGTGCAGAGCTGCAGTCTAGGCGTCAGATATGGACAAACCCAAATACTGAGCTAAAGGCACAACCTTGAAGATGTTTTGGTGACACTTTACTTCAAGGGGTGTTCACAATACTGTCGTTAAAGCTTTGTAATCATGAACGTGAATGAGTTTTATGCATGCTTATAACAACTGTTATTAAGTGTCATTAGCTCAGTTATGTCATTATAACTGCAGAGATGACATTGTCATTACAACTTGACATAAATAAATACATCACAATCTGTTTTTGTCTTTGTCATGACAGCTTGATGTTACCAAGACAACAAAACTTCAATCGATCATAAACATGATTGTCATGAGGCATTATAAATATGTCATGAATTTTACAGCATCTATATATATATACGTTTTGACCTTAAAGGGGTGGTCCACTGTGATATCATATTTAAAACTTTAGTTGATGTGTAATGTAGCTGTGTGAACATACCGCTCAAGGTTCAGTGCAAAGGGAGACTATAGCTGCGTCCCAAATGGCACACCACACTATGCACTCATGCACTATGTACTTATGCACTTACACACTCAACAGCATAGTATATGTATGTAGTGTCGTCCCCACTGGAACACTAATGTTTTTTACTAAGCGGAAATTCAAACCGTTTCCCTGATGACGTTTGACGGTTGCCAAATTAGTGAAATAAATGACCAAACTACCAGATAATACCTGCCATGAGTATAACTGCATTCACTATCGGGAGGCGCTATAATCTACGGAAGTCCTAAGAGGCCATGCATTAAAATATTTTTTCTCTCTTGTTATGTCGTGATCACGACTTAATTATCTCGTGATCTCAACATAACAACTCGTTTTCTCGTGATCTCGACATAACAAAAAGTTATGTCATGTCATGATCACGACTTAATAAAGTTGTTATGTCGTGATAACGACTTAATTTTCTCGTGATCTCGACATAACAAAAAGTTGTTATGTCGTGATCACGACTTATTTTTTTTTGCTTTTATTTATTTATGTATTTATTATTATTATTATTATTTATTAATATCTGGCAAATGTCTGGCCAGAGAGTCTACACCGGCCCTGCGAACAGGGAGAGAATAGCCCAACTGCAGGCACGCATTTGTGCAACACATTAAAGGCGTTCAGAACAGCCATAATATGAGAGCAAACGCTCATGTTCATGATTAATGTACATTTATGATTATATTCACGTATTTGATTATATACCATTATTTACAATAATATTCCCTCAACTGTTACCATTTTAAGGCAACTCTATATGGCACTAAATAAGTTGCTGCATGCATGAATTAAATTATGAAGAATGATAAAGATCCTGCACTTGCTTTGATCCTTTCCGCAAATTATTTACAACTTTAAAAATGCGCTATAGAGTTGCTTTAAAATGGTAACAGTTGATGCAAATTATTGTAAATAATGATCATATACATGAACATAATCATGAATGGACATTAATCAGGAGCACGAGCGTTTGCTCTCATATTATGGCTGTTCTGAACGCCTTTAATGTGTTGCACGAATGCGCGTCTGCAGTTATTCTCACCCTGTTCGCAAGGCCAGTGTCCTGACATTTGCCAGATATTAATACTAATACTACTACTATACTACTACTAATAATAATAATATTAATACATAAATAAATAAATTAAAGCAAAAAAAAATAAGTCGTGATCACGACATAACAAGTTTTTGTTATGTCGAGATCACAAGATAATTAAGTCGAGATCACGACAAAACAAGAGAGAAAAAATATTTTAATGCATGGCCTCTTAGGACTTCCGTAATAATCACTCTTGTAGGAGAATTTTGCTTTCATAATCCAAAATAAATAAATGATGTAAAAAGCCACTTTGTCCAAAATGATTGAATTCTGACACATAAATTCATCATTTTTTGTTAATGATTTTTAATGCTGTCATTAAAAATCATGGCGGCCATACTAACTAGATAAAGTAGTTTTTGTTTTGTTTTGTTTTGTTTTGCTCATTTTTGCATCACAAAATTGTCCAAGTTATTTTGTTAACCTTTCATGTTATAAGTGAAATATTGCTATATATTTTATATTTTAGATATTTTAGATTTTACCAGATATACCCCCGGTTTCACAAACAAGGTTTAAGGCTAGTCAAGATTAAATTGCATGTTTGAGCTGTCTCAACTCAAAATAACTTGCAGTGAGATGTCTTAAAATACATCAGTGTCATTTTTTTGTCTCCAGGTGCACACTAGTAATATATTTTTCTATGGCCATTTTATAAATGTGGCTTAAATAGCCTAATTTATCGAAGGCCTAGTCCTGGCTTAATCTAAGCGCTGTTTGTGAAACTGGGCCATAGTATATTGTCTTGTCAGCATTTTGGAAATTGTCTGTTTTCATTGAGGTATTGTTTAAAATGTTACTTTTCAAAGGGGGTGTACTTATTTGCACTGAGAGCATATATATATATATACAGGGAGTGCAGAATTATTAGGTATGTTGTATTTTTGAGGATTAATTTTATTATTGAACAACAACCATGTTCTCAATGAACCCAAAAAACTCATTAATATCAAAGCTGAATATTTCTGGAAGTAGTTTTTAGTTTGTTTTTAGTTTGAGCTATTTTAGGAGGATATCTGTGTGTGCAGGTGACTATTACTGTGCAGAATTATTAGGCAACTTAACAAAAAACAAATATATACCCATTTCAATGATTTATTTTCACCAGTGAAACCAATATAACATCTCAACATTCACAAATATACATTTCTGACATTCAAAAACAAAACAAAAACAAATCAGTGACCAATATAGCCACCTTTCTTTGCAAGGACACTCAAAAGCCTGCCATCCATGGATTCTGTCAGTGTTTTGATCTGTTCACCATCAACATTGCGTGCAGCAGCAACCACAGCCTCCCAGACACTGTTCAGAGAGGTGTACTGTTTTCCCTCCTTGTAAATCTCACATTTGATGATGGACCACAGGTTCTCTATGGGGTTCAGTCAGGTGAACAAGGAGGCCATGTCATTAGTTTTTCTTCTTTTAGACCCTTTCTTGCCAGCCAGTGGAGTACTTGGACGCGTGTGATGGAGCATTGTCCTGCATGAAAATCATGTTTTTCTTGAAGGATGCAGACTTCTTCCTGTACCACTGCTTGAAGGTGTCTTCCAGAAACTGGCAGTAGGACTGGGAGTTGAGCTTGACTCCATCCTCAACCCGAAAAGGCCCCACAAGCTCATCTTTGATGATACCAGCCCAAACCAGTACTCCACCTCCACCTTGCTGGCGTCTGAGTCGGACTGGAGCTCTCTGCCCTTTACCGATCCAGCCACGGGCCCATCAAGACTCACTCTCATTTCATCAGTCCATAAAACCTTAGAAAATCAGTCTTGAGATATTTCTTGGCCCAGTCTTGACGTTTCAGCTTGTGTGTCTTGTTCAGTGGTGGTGGTTTTTCAGCCTTTCTTACCTTGGCCATGTCTCTGAGTATTGCACACCTTGTGCTTTTGGGCACTCCAGTGATGTTGCAGCTCTGAAATATGGCAAAACTGGTGGCAAGTGGCATCTTGGCAGCTGCACGCTTGACTTTTCTCAGTTCATGGGCAGTTTATTTTGCGCCTTGGTTTTTCCACACGCTTCTTGCGACCCTGTTGACTATTTTGAAAGAAACGCTTGATTGTTGGATGATCACGCTTCAGAAGCTTGGCAATTTTAAGAGTGCTGCATCCCTCTGCAAGATATCTCACTATTTTTGACTTTTCGGAGCCTGTCAAGTCCTTCTTTTGACCCATTTTGCCAAAGCAAAGGAAGTTGCCTAATAATTATGCACACCTGATATAGGGTGTTGATGTCATTAGACCACACCCCTTCTCATTACAGAGATGCACATCACCTAATATGCTTAATTGGTAGTAGGCTTTGGAGCCTATACAGCTTGGAGTAAGACAACATGCATAAAGAGGATGATGTGCTCAAAATACTCATTTGCCTAATAATTCTGCACTGCCTTTAATATTTTACCTCAATATTGTAATTCATTCTGTCTAACGTTATCCATGCTGCTGTTTTATTGGAATTTTCATTCCAAAATGGCCACCGCATGACACTAGCGGCATCTAGTGGTTGTTTCCCAAATAGCAACAGAGTGTCTCCTCTTGGTGATTCTATGCTCTTTGTGATATCTGAGTAGCTGTATATCTAATATAATCAAAGTAAGATATATGAAAAAATACAGTGATTTTCTACAAGTGAAGCATGAGCACACATTGCTTTGCATCTTATTAACACAACCAAGCCTTAAAAATACACCGTGGACCACCCCTTTAACTACAGTGGTACAAGCTGAATTTGTCATTTAAATGTCATTAAATATTAATGACGCTGTTAAACATGATCTGACAGAGTAACGACACTTTTGATGAGACATTTTAATGGCAAATACAGTGAAAACGAGATCAGAAAAATATTCATGACACAATTATAATGCATCATGACGATCCTGTTTATGACAGATTTATGACAGGTTTTGTTGTCTTGGCAACGTCAAGTTGTCATGACAAAGACAAAAACAGGTTGTGATGTCATTGTTTATGTCAAGTTGTCATAACAAATGATGTTATCTCTGCATTTAAAATCACATAACTGAGCGAATGACACTTACTGTAATAACAGTTGTCAAAAGCATGTGTCATGTCATGATTATAAAAGTTTAATGAGAGTCTTATGAACACCCCTTCAAGTAAAGTGTGACCAAAGTTTTGATTAGAAAAATCCACTAGAACAGTGTTATTTATATTTTTTATTGACTCATTGTCCCAAATGGTTGTTAAGAATGTTCAAATCTAGAGAAATCATCAGTTTTAAGTAGTACGACGGAGTGTGTATGTTGTGTGTGTTCATGCTAATGAACACACACAACAATAATCAATAATCATCCTCAGACAGGGAATCAGCAGCAAGGCTTTAATATGTTGTGTATTTTATTCAACTGAACAGGGGTGCGTTTCCCAAACAACGACGTAACTCGTGACTGAACTATCATAGTGCGATGCATCGTTTGGCAAAAGAACGATGTAGTGACGAGTGTTTCCCAAAACCCGTAGTTTCTCTGTCGCAGATCCATCGCTTGAACCACGTTAGTTATAGCGTAAAACGCCCATAATGATGCTCTAAAAGGGGTGGAGTAACTTCTTTAGAGAACAACCCCATCATTTCTTTGTGCAAATTATATTGTTTTACACAAACACGCATTTAAAATAAAATGCAATATTAGTTTTGGTAAAAACATGCACTCGCTTTCCATATTAAATCAAATATTTGTAAATGGCACATAAAGGGCCTGTGTTTGCTTTACTAATATTATTGAGAAGTTGAACATCACATATTCTATTCTAAAACATAAAATCACTTACAAAAGCGAACACTATTCTAATATCATATATAAATCATATAAATAAATGAATAATGAGGCGATTTATTATAAATATATTTACTTTAATAATAATATTAATGATGATGATGATGATTATTATTATTATTATTATTATTTAGGATATTGTTTATTTATTTTTTTTAAAAAATTACAATTTGACACATGCAAACCACAGCAGAAAGTTCTAACCAACAGACCCATGTCATATACAGCAGAGAAACTTAATAAATAACCCACTATAAAATAAAAGAATTATCGTATGCTGTGTTTTTTATTTTCACAAGCTTTGGAGACGTAACATAATTTCCGCTTTTAAATATACCTATAGCTTTCGCCATGAGGCTGTGTTCAAAATGATATCAATGTTTTCAAAGTGCACTGCGAAGGGAGCACAATTGTAAACATGAAGATCGCTAAAACTGAATGTAAAAATACTTTGAAAGCAAATTACACCTAAGAGAGATTAACTTAATGCTTTTTTATTTTTAATAATTCCAACTTTGAATGTTAGAATGTTCTTAATGAATAGGGCATAGGGGGGATAAGTGAGAATAGAACACAGCCAGGAACTATGCTTCTAACTACAGCTCCAGAGGTGTCGTTTCAAGAGCTCAAGTTTGCGACGCAGTTTGCGAATGTTCGTTGGAGCGATGGATTTGGGAAACAGCAAATCAAAGAACTATGTTTGTAACGACGGAACTTGCGACCTTAGTTGGCTAACGATGGTTTTGGGAAATGCACCCCTGATCAGCAATATAACAGAAGCCTAAAGCTGGATTTATACTTTCGCCTGGCGCCGCATGGCGCACCTCCGCTGACTGCGCACGCACCTCGCGAAACGAACGAGGCTTTTATACTTGCCACGTTCACCGTTGTGATATTCTTTAAAACGACAGGGGGCGGTCAAAAGAAAATGACCGTAAAGTCAGACGGATAAACCGAGAAGTAGGAAGTTTCTGGAACTATGTCATATCATTAATATCATTCAAGATTTTTAAACTAATTATTTTTTTTATTTTTATAAATTATTTTAATGATTATAAGGATTTTTATAACCATTCAAGATTTTTTTAAATCAAATTTGATGCATCACTTTTACTGACAGTTTTACCTATTAAAGTTTATTAAAATATTAATGACAACAGAACATGAGTTGCTCTACATATATATTTTATTATGGCAAGAATAAAAGCAAAAAAAACACACTTACTAAAAAATACTGATGTTTTTTAGATTTAGCCCGCTCCACAATTCACACATTACTGTCTGGCTAGTTCCTGTCCTATACTTATGTTGAAAAGGCAATAATGGTCCAACATTCCTGACTATTATCACCAATAAAGCCCAGAAACAGGGCATCGGTATATTCTAAACCGATAGGTTCAAATATTCCTTTCCAGTTATCACAGAAATAATTTGTTTCTTAATTATAGTTTTGTAGATATTAAATTGGTTTAAATCACGGATCATAAAGATGTGTGTACAGTCGTACTGTTTCAAACAAAGACTATACAAAGTGATTCATATTTAACTCAAATCAAACGCAGCACCGTGCGCACTGTTCGCCCGAGTCACAAAAAATGCCGTGCGCACTGCCAGCCGAAATGATGTCGCGGGCACCCAAAGCGAACTTCTGCTAACACCGCGATGACGTCACATTCGCCGCGTGCACTCAAGCGAACTAGCGGACGCGTCGAGTATAAACCAGGCTTCAAGTGTGTTTAGTCTGATAAAACAGCGCTGCTCTTTCTCCACATGATCACGAGTGGAAAAACGGAAAGTGGTAGATTTTGGCATAACAAAAGCTTCGCTGCTTTTGTGCTGAAAATATATTCGAAATATCTATTAACAACGTAATTTATTGCTGTGATTGAAAATTTCAGCATAGTTACTTCAATCTTCAGTGTCACATGATCTTTTCGTTTTGTGTTATGTGTGTGCATGTGTGTTACCTTGGGTTGGAACAGGGTACTCTCTGAGTATTGACGTTGTCACACAGCGGTTCTCCTCCATGATATATTCCTGTCCTGACGTAGATCTGAGACACACAAAAGGTTTGTTTTTGTGAATTCTGAATACATTTGATGGGTTTCCATTAGGGTTGGGCGATGTTGTCCAATTTGGCATCATACAATGTCTAATGTGAAACATCGTGATGGCATCGACGTCGTAGGCAGGGTGGGGGTTGTTAAATATAAATTAATTCATAACGAATTAATTAATTGTAGCCTACCGTTTTCACTACCTACCTGGTCTTTGCTTTACCAATAACCAAACCATAAATTAATAAAGTTACACACAAATGACCACCTGTCAATCACTTTTTTCCGCGGGACTCTGGCATGAATGCTTGCCCCGCCTTTGTGCTCTTCTTATTGGCCCACTGCTCTATAACTGAACGCGAATGGATTGGTTAATATCAGCTGTCAATCACTCAGTCAATGCCTTCTGCCTTCAGATGAGGAGCTACAACCGTGAAAATGTGAAGCGCTGAAGATGAGAGAAAGAAAATAACACTGACAGATTTAGTTTTAGAAAGCACCTAAAGTCACTAATAATGGCACATCTTATTAGTGATCATGTGCTGAATGTTAATCCACCATTTACACTTTTCCAAGAGTGGAGAAAAGACTTCCAGTTGCTTCAAGTCCGCTATGAAAATATCTAAAGCCATTCACTGTAAAGTCTGTGGGACGGGGTTTGCAGGTAACAGCGTTTGCCACTAAATCTACACATTTTAAGCGCGAGAGGTGCTGTATAATCCTTTATTTAATCCTCACCAAGCGGCAGCTATAAGTAAAATATAACACAGCTCATGAAAAGACCGTTATTGCTATTAAGATGACATGCAAATAATAAGTTATAGATCAATATAAATGTGAGGTGATGGATCGCGATGCCGGCTCAGCATCCTGAAGTTTATCAGCCATCGGCAATGGACAATGGCATTGTCTATCGGCCCAACCCTTGTTTCCATTGTTTGTATACTGTACAAACTATGTTTTCTATGGTCCTCCCCCAACCCTATCCCTAAAACTTCCCCATAAATGGATAAAAAAAATTTTTACATCACCTATTACTTCAGTTTCTCATCAAATAATCTGACCAATCAAATGCTCACTAGTATCTTACATGCCCCACCCCCTTTTTGTCATTTGATGCGCTTGAGCTCAATCCCTCTCACTGGCAGAGCTGTGAGAAAAAGGTGAGGAGCTACTCTATGTTCCCTCTCTTTGTGTTTTAGTTGAAATTATGTGACACACCAAACAAAAATGCACATAAAAATAAAATAAGAAAAAAAATTGGTGACGCTTTACAAACACACCATTACAAACACTACTAGCTTAATAAACTACTACTCAGCTGTTGATTAATAGTTAGTACGGTAGTAGTTGAGTTTAGGTATTTGGCAGGATTAGGGATGTAGAAAAAATCATACTTTATAACTACTAATGACCAGTTGACATCATAATAATAGGCAGGCAATAACATTTACATTTAGTCAATTAACAGACGCTTTTGTCCAAAGCGACTTACAATTGTGGAGGTATTCAGCAATTCAATAAGAAGAGGCACTACACACAACATGTGATAATTAAACAACTGTTAGTGCTCAGAGAATTAAGTGCTAGAGTTAGGAGGGGCAATTTATTTATTTATTTATTTATTTATTGTTTTGTTTTTTAGAGAGAGAGAGAGAGAGAGAGAGAGAGAGAGCAACAATGACCTGCTCCACTGTCTCCTACACACAACAACTGGAACTCTTTACTTGTGAACTTACGTTTGATAATACCGTCATTACATTTATTCTGTTTAATATATTACCATAAATCTATTTTTTATTTTTTTATTAATCTTTTTTATTTATTTATTATTTTTTTTATTAATCTATTTTTTTTTTGTAAATCTATTCTTATTTTTATTAATCTATTTTTTTTTCTTTCTGTCTGTGATTTCTCTGTATTATATTTTATGTTCATTTTTGTTTGCACTACTGCCCTTTTTGCACTGTCTTGTTTGTACGCAGCGACGCTGCACTGCTTTGGCAATACGAATGTACAGTTATTTGTCATGCCAATAAAGCACCTAAAATGTGAAATGTGAGAGAGAGAGAGAGAGAGAGAGAGAGAGAAAAGAGTGTTTCTATGGGTGGTTTGTCAAGCCCACTCACCTGTGTGAAGCACACTACATAAATGCATAACGTTGTTTTATTTATTTTTTTATATGGAGTGATTGTAAGAAAGTGTCTGGTGCAAAACTGGTGCTGGTTAAAGTGTCAGAGAGATGAAAGAGTGTGTTTTCTACAGGTGGTTTGTCAAGCCCACTCACCTGTGCGAGGCACACTCAGAATAAATAATGACTTGGTCACTAGTGGCCCACTTTGAATGTTATCACTTGATTGATTGGCCGTTATCAGTGGTTATCAGCTGATAGATATGGGCCAGGAGGGGCCTTCTGAGCCTACCAGTAGTTATCATCTATTCACATGGTTAACAGTGGCGGCTGGATAATAGAGGGTGCTGGGGCGCCGCCCCCTTTAAGTTAGACCCCTTTAAAATGTTTATTATCACAAATATTAACAAAATAAAGTGATTTAATTCTAACATTCTAACATTTATTGTAGTCATACTAACATTTATTGAAAAAAAATGTATGAACAATATTTTTTCATATGCGTGCGGGGCGCCGGACTAATGGGTGTCTATGTAGGTACACAAACTTTTGCAATGCACGTGATATGACGATAAGCTCTAATTGGCCGGTTTTAAATTGTCTTTGGGGCGCAGCGCTCTGCGCCCAGAACCCTCCCATTTTTGTTGTTAGAACGAATCATATTTGTTTTTATATGATTGGCCTTATGTGATTGGACCATTCTCACCAAAGAGCTTAGAATGCAATTTCTCGAGATGAAGGAAAATTCTGTTGTATCTTTGCAAAGATATCCATTCACAAGGCGTTTGGATGAAGAAAAAAAAAATCAAGGAGCTTGGACCAGATCGACCTTCCTTGCAAATTCACCAGTAGTCAAGTGATGGCGAGCGCGCGAATATTCAGGGCTTTTCCAGCACTTGTTATGACAAACGGAGTTGGCTGGCAGGTTGTGATGTAAGTCATGCCTTTTACTATTTCCGTGTTTGCTGTTTCAAACAGCATGACGCAAGAGAGGCTGAATGCATTGGCCATGCTGTCAATAGAGAAGAGACTGGTGACTGAGATGACTTTAACCAAAAGGTTATGGAGAAATTTGCAAGCCAGAAAGAAAGGAGACCAAAAATTTTTTTAAGTAGTGCTACTGGCCAGTGATTACGCAACATTTGTGTGTGTGTGTGCGTGCTTACTGATTATCTGGATTACTTCATTACTGATAATAAACCCAAATTGAACTGAAATGAACTGATTTGTGCTGCATTTATTGTATGCTTTATTCGTATTTTAGTTTTTTGATACATCACCTGAAAAATGGCTTTTACACTCTTACTTTACCAACAGTTAGATTTTTTTCTGGTGTTTGCTCCCTCCCCACATTTTTTAACACCAGCCGCCACTGATGGTTAATCAGCTAAACTAATAGAGAAGACTTCAGATCTAGATCTGTGTTTACATTACTATGATGGTTGGGTTTAGGGTTGGGGTAGGGGTAGATGTTAATAAAATACAACTAATGGGAAATTTATGAAATAATAAATATAATAAATAATTCTCCTTTCGGCCGCAGCCGTATGTGAACTATAGCTGATTAACCAAGTTGATGGATGATAACAGCCTTCTGAGCTCCCCTACTGGCCCATATCTATCAGCTGATAACCACTGATAAAGCCCATTCAATCGAGTGATAACATTCAAATCGTCTGACACTAGTTAATACTAGGGTTGAGTACCGAAACCCAGTGCCATTATGGCACCAGTATGTATGTAACTGGTATGGACCGGACCGAATCAGCATATGAATTTCGGTGCCTAATTTCGGTGTCACTGGTGCAGCGACAAGGACATAAGAAGCATCAGGGGGTACATCAAAGTCACACATAGGCGCGCATTGTCTCACATCATCTCTTAACATTTAATTTTAAACAGCTTTGAGGGATATGGACAATATCTGCGATGTTAGGCGTTTGTTCTTGTTGCTTAGGAAACACACGCAAGTAGACAACGCACACAGTATAGCGCATCCGGTGAGCAACTCCCTTCAGAGTCAACAACACGCATGTTTGCTTTCATCAAATTTGCTTAAACTAAGCGTTCTAAAGTATGGCTATATTTTACAAGCAAGTATTCTGACACAGCAATGTGAAGCAGACGCTTTACAAACGTTGCGCGTAAGGTGGGAAACACGTCGAACTTAATGAAATATTTGAGGGCTCACAGAGGAATGCACTGTCTTTGACAGCTTGCGACATCATCTGGCACTTTCACTGAGTACGTTTACATGGACACCAATACTCCGATTTTAACACAATTAAGACAATACTCTGATTAAGAGTCTATCATGTAAATAGTGATTTTTGATTAGCTTAAAGGACCACAGCCACCCGCGTCACAAAATGCGGAGGTTTTTCTTTCCATTCGACGTGCGGCATCAAATTCCAATAAAACAACACTCATCCACCAGTCCCTACATCATATTCTCATTTAATACCTCAATACAGAACAATATGTTGCTGAATGAAAGTGAAAGTGCCGAACTGCAGTTAAAGTCAAAAGATTAAAAATGAAACACCCAAAATAACATGAAGCTCTGGAGGAAACGTAGATAGGCTGGTGACGCAATGACGTTAATCAGTCTATGTGATATAACATGTAAAACGGGATCATGAAAGGAACATTCCAAAAGCAACTCATGTAAACCCCTTATCATATTACTGACTTATTCAGGTTAAGGCAAATCATTAGATTACTGATGTCCATGTAAATGTAGTCCCAAGCCCCAACCCTAAAAAAGGTGTTCCTTGATTTTGATGACAGCCTTTCTACAGGTTAGTAGTAAGCGAATGTAATGTTAATTGCATAATGCAAATCTTGCATTCATGCTAACAAACAAATGATGAAAAGAAATATATTAATGCAGTTTAATTTAAATATATAAAATATGAATTGATGTATGCTTTAAACCAATTATATTGTTCAATTAAAATGATTAAAGTAAAGTCTTTTCTAGAGTCATCCACCATAATTTCAAGAGTTCACACTTAGCTCATGATTTATCACATAGCTTGTTTGGCATGCTGTCCCGGGAGAGAGCCCTGAGCTAAAGGTGGAAGAAGGGGAGGAGGGGGGTTTCTTCCAAATGAAGATAGATGTAGAGAGGAAATAAGGATATATATATAGTGACTTGGGGTGCTTTGATTGGAAGATCATGATTAGCTAATGTGGGCCAGCTGGGTCAATCATGAGCACATGCTCCTCTCGAAATTAGTTTAAAATTAAACTTCACGTTGTGGCTCAAAAGTATCGGTTCAGGCACCGTTTTGCCACCGGTATCGTTTTAAAAGTATCGATTTAGCACCGATATCGAAATAACCCCAAACGATACTCAACCCTAGTTAATACAGTGAATTGTGACCTGAACTATAGTTTTAGCCATGTCCACACACTGGTATTTTTATAAACAGGGTTTTCCCTGCTTTTGTTTTTAAAAATGACTCCGTCAACATGAATACGCCAAAACACCAAATGGAGAATTGGGTATTTTCGCGAGTTAGTTGCATACAAATCAATTTAAACGTGAGAACAGAGCCGGAATATTGTCTGTGCTAGCCAATCAGAAAGGAGAAAACAGTGCACACACTGTCGTCATGAGGCGAAAACTCCAGTTGTAGCGTCCACACGAACAAACACTGTACCTGGAGATTTAAAAAATCTTCACCCTGGCCGGAGTTTTCATAAAAGGTTCTGTTTCAGTCACCTGACACTGCGTTTTCGTGTGGACTAACAGCGAAACGGCATAGAAAAAAAGTGTGGTTTTGAAAATACCTGTGTTCGAGTGGACAGGGTCAAATAGGAAACACTGTGGATATTTTCCTTGCTCTGTTAAACATCACTTTCACAATTGAAATTTTGACTAACTTTGACTATACTTCTACACTGTGTGTGTGTGTGTGTGTGTGTGTGTGTGTGTGTGTGTGTGTGTGTGTGTGTGTGTGTGTGTGTGTGTGTGTGTGTGTGTGTGTGTGTGTGTGTGTGTGTGTGTGTGTGTGTGTGTGTGTGTGTGTGTGTCTGACCTTGTCTATGTCTCTGATGTTGACGTTGACGTATGTTGCGCACAGCAGCCGCACCCTCAGGTGTGTGTTGAAGGCCCAGAGGGAGCGCGGGGATCCGGGGTCTCCTCCTCCAGGACAGGGGCTGGGCTGGGGCGTGCGGCGGCTGTATGACGGAGCCATGAACCCACTGGAGGGAAGCTGACTGTACAGACTGTCCTTACTGACCAGCATCAGATGAGGCAGACGGCAGAGCGTGATGCAGCTCCTTATGTACTGAACACACACACACATTAGCATCATTATCATCTTCAGCATCATATCATCATCGTCATTATCTTCATCATCATCATCATCATCATCACAGGCACGGATTGGCTAATCAGAGGTATAAGAATCAAAATTGGTCACACGTTACTATAAGGTTGCATGAGTTCATGTTAGTTACTGTATGTACTAACATGAGCTAATAAAGAGCATTATTTGTACAGCATTTATTAATAAGAGAAGTTTATTTATAAACTAATTTTGAGAGGATCACGTGCTTATGATTGCTAGCGGCTGGACCCACATTATCCAAATCACCATACACCAATCAGATGATCCCTAAGCTACTATAAATATCATCGCTATCTTCGCTTTGAAGAATCCCCCCTTCCACCCCTACTCCTCCTCTCTTTAGATGGGTGACACGGTGGCCCAGCGCTTAGCGCTGTTGCCTCACAGCAAGAATGTCAATGGTTCTAGGCTTTACCAAACCAGCGGGCATTTTCTGTGCGGAGTTTGCATGTTCTCCCCGTGCTCATGTGGGTTTTCCCCGGGTCCTCCGGCTTCCTCCCACCGGTTAAAAACATGCAACCTAAGTTATTGATTGATCAACATGATAGACTTGCTCACTATCTAGTACCTTTCTCGTTAAAAAGAACTACTATCTGCTCTTCAATCACTACGATGGGGGAGTTCTCGAGATCTACCTGAGCTCGATCTCCCCTCTCGCCTTGCAACGGGAGGGAGCCCCGGGCTCGAGGATCTCCGTCCCGGGACAACATGCCAAACAAGCTTTATAATTAATCATCAGCTAAGGGTGAACTCTTGAATCACAGTTTAAAGTACACATGAAATCAAAACTAACCGTATTGATGTTGTTAGCTCACATCGCTAGTTTTGTGGTGAACAGTTCATCTGCGCATGTCATTAAGAACAAAAATAATAGTTTTCCCTTGTGATTTCCCTTTTGAAATCTGAAGATGCACTTCCTGCTAACATACTTAACCACGCCCCTCCAGCTGTCAGTTTTGACATTGCTATGACAGCAAGCAGAAATGGTGAGCAGGAGGAGTCTGTTAGGTTGTAATAACTCTTCTCAAGCCCTTTTCCTCATCTTTCTGAATGAAACGCCTACTTTACTACATCCAATCAGCTCGCAGTAGAAAAAACAAGCCACGCCCACTGTTTTCTCATTTAATATTCCGTTTCTCTGCGTCACAATACGAAAATAAAACAACTTCCAGTTCAATGGGATTTTAACGTTTACTAAGGCATTCATAAATCCTATTATTAACATGCAGAGCAGAGTCGAACGCACACCTTATACTGGCTGAGAGGGTATTTCTCCAGGAAGTATTCGTCACATCCGCAGACTTTGAGTATGTACTGGCCCTGATACTCCTGCACACAGAGACGCAGCTGCTGCGCTGACAGATGCATGCTGCGTGTCTTCTTGCGGATGGCTTCTGCGATCAGCTGCTCCGGGAGAGAGTCGTGCGCGATCTTTAGTGTGTATTTCTGCTTGGAGTTGGACGGAGACACGATCACCCAGATGGTCACGATCAGACGGCCTGCAGAGACACACACACACAGGTAATATTGTAATTGAATAACAGAAGACCTTAGTGAGGAAATATGTTCATGTTAAAGGTGTCATTGAATTGAAATAACGTTTTTTTTTTATGTTAGTATCATTTAGTATGTCTAAAACAGTGTCAAAATTCACATTTAGAAGATATAATCCTGATATAAACATCCGAAGCTTGCAGTTTGTCACTTCTGCCTAAATGGATCAACAATTTTTTAACGCCACCTCATACAATCAAATGCTCTCTAGTGTTTGACATGCCCTGCCCCCTTCTTCTCATTGGCTGTTCATTTGATGCGCTTGAGCTGAACCACTCTCACTGGCAGAGCTGTGAGAAAACTAAACGCTATTGGCTAGAGCGTCATCTTCTGTGTTAGCCTAGAGCACCATCTTCTGTTAAATTCTAGCCTAGAGCGCCATCTGCTGCTAAACTCTAGCCTAGAGGGTCATCTTCTGTTAGCCTAGAGCGCCATCTGCTGTTAAACACTAGCCTAGAGCGTCATCTTCTGTTAGCCTAGAGTGCCCTCTGCTGTTAAACATTAGCCTATAGCGCAATTTTCTGTTAGCCTAGAGCACCGTCAGCTGTTAAACACTAGCCTAGAGCGTCATCTTCTGTTAGCCTAGAGTGCCGTCTGCTGTTAAAGACTAACCTACAGCACCATCTGTTGTTAAACACTAGCTTAGAGAGCCGTCTGCTGTTAAACACTAGCCTAGAGCGCCATCTACTTTTAAACACTAGCCTAGAGTGCCCTCTGCGGTTAAACATTATCCTATAGCGCCATTTTCTGTTAGCCTAGAGTGCCGTCAGCTGTTAAACACTAACCTTGAGCACCGTCTGCTGTTAAACTCTAGCCTAAGGCGTCATCTTCTGCTAAACTCTAGCCTAGAGCATCATCTTCTGTTAGCCTAGAGTGCAGTCTGCTGTTATACACTAGCCTAGAGAAAACTAAACGCTATTGGCTAGAGCATCATTTTCTGTGTTAGCCTAAAGTGCCGTCTGCTGTTAAACACAAGCCTAGAGCGCCATCTGCTGTTAAACACTAGCCTTGAGCACAGTCTGCTGTTAAACACTAGCCTAGAGCGCCATCTGCTGTTAAACACTAGCCTTGAGCACAGTCTGCTGTTAAACTCTAGCCTAGAGCACCATCTGCTGTTAAACACTAGCCTTGAGCACAGTCTGCTGTTAAACTCTAGCCTAGAGCATCATCTTCTGCTAAACTCTAGCCTAGAGCGCCATCTGCTGTTAAACACTAAACTACAGCACCGTCTGTTGTTAAACTCTAGCCTAGAGCACCATCTATTGTTAAACACTAGCCTAGAGTTCTCTCTGCCGTTAAACCTTAGCCTATAGCACCATTTTCTGTTAGCCTAGAGTGCCGTCAGCTGTTAAACACTAGCCTAGAGCGCCATCTGCTGTTATACACTAGCCTAGAGCGCCATCTGCTGTTATACACTAGCCTAGAGCGCCATCTGCTGTTATACACTAGCCTAGAGCACCATCTGCTGTTATACACTAGCCTATAGCGCCATCTGCTGTTATACACTAGCCTAGAGCGCCATCTGCTGTTATACACTAGCCTAGATCACCGTCTGTTGTTAGACACTAGCCTGGAGCGCCGTCTACTGTTAAACACTAGCCTATAGCGCTGTCTGCTGTATAACACTAGCCAAGAGCATCATCTGTTGTTAGACTCTAGCCTAGAGCACCGTCTGTTGTTAGACACTAGCCTAGAGCGCCGTCTGTTGTTAGACACTAGCCTAGAGCACCGTCTGTTGTTAGACACTAGCCTAGAGCGCAGTCTACTGTTAAACACTAGCCTAGAGGGCCATCTGCTGTTAAACACTAGCCTAGAGCGCCATCTGCTGTTAAACTCTAGCCTAGAGCACCGTCTGCTGTTAAACACTAGCCTAGAGCGCCATCTGCTGTATAACACTAGCCTAGAGCGCCGTCTGCTGTATAACACTAGCCTAGAGCGCCGTCTGCTGTTAAACACTAGCCTAGAGCGCCATCTGCTGTTAAACTCTAGCCTAGAGCCCCGTCTGCTGTTAAACACTAGCCTAGAGCGCCATCTGCTGTATAACACTAGCCTAGAGCGCCGTCTGCTGTATAACACTAGCCTAGAGCGCTGTCTGCTGTTAAACACTAGCCTAGAGCCCCGTCTGCTGTTAAACACTAGCCTAGAGCGCCATCTGCTGTTAAACTCTAGCCTAGAGCACCGTCTGCTGTTAAACACTAGCCTAGAGCGCCATCTGCTGTTAAACCCTAGCCTAGAGCGGCATCTGCTGTTAACAATAGCCTAGAGCGCCATCTGCTGTTAAACACTAGCCTAGAGCACCGTCTGCTGTTAAACACTAGCCTAGAGCACCATCTGCTGTTAAACTCTAGCCTAGAGCACCGTCTGCTGTTAAACACTAGCCTAGAGCGCCATCTGCTGTTAAATAGTAGCCTATAGCACCATCCACTGTTAGCCTAGAGCGCCATCTGCTGTTAAACACTTGCCTAAAGCACCATCTACTGTTAAACACTAACCTAGAGCGCTGTCTGCTGTTAAACACTAGCCTAGAGCGCCATCTGCTGTTAAACTCTAGCCTAGAGCGCCATCTACTGTTGAACACTGGCCTAGAGCACCGTCTGCTGTTAAACACTAGCCTAGAGCGCCATCTGCTGTTAAACTCTAGCCTAGAGCGCCGTCTGCTGTTAAACACTAGCCTAGAGCGCCATCTGCTGTTAAACTCTAGCCTAGAGCACCGCCTGCTGTTAAACACTAGCCTAGAGCGCCATCTGCTGTATAACACTAGCCTAGAGCGCCGTCTGCTGTTAAACACTAGCCTAGAGCGCCATCTGCTGTTGAACACTGGCCTAGAGCACCGTCTGCTGTTAAACACTAGCCTAGAGCGCCATCTGCTGTTAAACTCTAGCCTAGAGCACCGTCTGCTGTTAAACACTAGCCTAGAGCGCCATCTGCGGTATAACACTAGCCTAGAGCTCCGTCTGCTGTTAAACACTAGCCTAGAGTGCCATCTGCTGTTAAACACTAGCCTAGAGTGCCATCTGCTGTTAATTACTAGCCTAGAGCGCCATCTGCTGTTAAACACTAGCCTATAGCGTCGTCTGCTGTTAAACAGTAGCCTATAGCACCATCCACTATTAGCCTAGAGCGCCATCTGCTGTTAAACACTTGCCTAAAGCACCATCTACTGTTAAACACTAACCTACAGCGCTGTCTGCTGTTAAACTCTAGCCTAGAGTGCCATCTACTGTTGAACACTGGCCTAGAGCACCGTCTGCTGTTAAACACTAGCCTAGAGCACCGTCTGCTGTTAAACTCTAGCCTAGAGCACCGTCTGCTGTTAAACACTAGCCTAGAGCGCCATCTGCTGTTAAACACTAGCCTAGAGCTTCGTCTACTGTTAAACACTTGCCTAAAGCGCCATCTACTGTTAAAAACTAACCTAGAGCGCCATCTGCTGTTTAACCCTAACCTAGAGTGCCGTCTTCTGTTAAAAAGACACAGACGCACCTTTGTCGAGTTTGCTGTATATGTGTTGGGGCAGGTCGGGCGAGGACTCCACATTGGGCGGGTAGACGTACAGTGCCTGTGTGTGTGCGCCTCCACCCTCGCGCTCCTCCACCGCCTCCCTGCACACGCTCAGAATGTTCCTGCGAAAATCCTGCACCTCCGGGTCCTTCACCAGCTCAAACTCGCAGATGGGCATCCCTATGGCGAAACCTTGAACACACATACAGTTGAAGGTAGAATTATTAGCCCTCCTGTACTGTATATTTTTTGCCCCAATTTCTGTTTGACGAGGAGAAGATTTTTTTCTGATTTCTAATCATAATAGTTTTAATAACTCATTTCTAATCACTGATTTCTTTTCTCTTTGCCATGATGACAGCACATAATATTAGACTAGATATTCTTCAAGACACTAGTATTCAGCTTAAAGTGACATTTAAAGGCTTAACTAGGTTAATTAGGGTAAAGTTAGGGTAATTAGGCAAGTCATTGTATAACAGTGGTTCGTTCTGGAGACAATCCAAAACTAATATTGCTTAAGGAGGCTAATAATATTGACCTTAAAATGGGTTTTTATAAATGTAAAACTGCTTCTATTCTAGCTGTTTTAGCCGTCTATTTATTTGCTTTTACCAGTTTATAGTGTACTTTGAAAAAATGTAAGTACCCACGGAGAGTTGTTTCTTTGTTTTGTTTGTAATTGTGTTGAGGTTTACAAAATAAAGTAATATAATATTATTAAAAAAGAACAATGACTTTATTGTTATCCTCATAGTTGTGGTGTTTGGTGTGATCGTGTCCTGACTCTTACCGATCTCCCTGTTGAGTATTTTCTCCTCTCTGTTTCCCAGTGGCTCGATGACCTTCAGGATGGGGTGAAAAAGACGAAGATCACACAGCCGTCGTGTTTCATCGTAAAACTCTTCCCTTTCGGCCTCCTGTGTCACTCCGACAAAGATGTAGCATGACTCCTCCTGTGGGCCGATCGGAGGGCATTCAGAGTGGGTTCAGGCAAGTCAAGGCTATTTTAGTAAACGAAAACTAAAACTATTGGTCATAAAACCTTTTTATTAGCTGAAATAAAATATTGTCAAAAAAAAAATCACAATAAATGAAGAACTAAAACAACTGAAACTAAGAACAGTCACAGAAACACAAGCTGAAATAAAATAATGGTTTGCCAAAATAATTATTATTTCAGAGATAATAAGCACTCGTTCTGTAGCGGAATCTAATCAAACAGTGACTTTAGCGATCTGTTTTTTTTTAGCTTATGCTTTTTCTTTTAGCGTTTCCTCCTTGTAACCAGCAGGTGTCCTCAATGTGCTGTGTTTCTGACCAGTGAATCCAGCTCATGTAATCTCACTAATCAAGCAGAGAATTTAGCCATCGCAGTCAGTGTAGTGGAATAAAAACAACACAAATTATTTTCCTCAGCATTTTCAAAGGAATCACAAAGATGCTGAAACTAGCACTGGATATCTGAGGTACTTTTATTTTATACTTTAATTTGCTAACCTGGCTTGCATAACTTGTATCTATTTTAATCATCATTTCCCATGATGTAGAGAAACACCAGTAGATGGCGCCAAATACATCAGTCAAGCACACGATTATATGCATAAACATCTTCTCTATATGAACATAAAACATGCAATATCTTCTTCGTTTGCCAGTCAGAGGGCATTCAGAGCGGGCTCAGCCAAGTCAAGAATATTTTAGTAAACGAAAATTAAAACTATTGGTCAAAAATGTTTTCATTAACTAAAATAAAATTTAAAATCACCATAAATGAAAACTAAGAACAGTCACTAAAAAATTATTCATTCATTCATTCATTCATTTTCTTTTCAGCTTAGTCCCTTTATTAATCAGGGTTCGCCACAGCGGAATGAACCGCCATCTTATCCAGCATATGTTTTACGCAGCGGATGCCCTTCCAGCTGCAACCCATCTCTGGGAAACATCCATACACACTCATTCACACTCATACACTACGGACAATTTAGCCTACCCAATTCACCTGTACCGCATGTCTTTGGACTGTGGGGGAAACCGGAGCACCCGAAGCAAACCCACGCGAACGCGGGGAGAACATGCAAACTCCACACAGAAACGCCAACTAACCCAGCCGAGGCTCGAACCAGCGACCCTCTTGCTGTGAGCCGACAGCACTACCTACTGCGCCACCGCATCGCCTACTGAAAAAATAACTAAAATAAAATAATAATTTGCAAAAATAATAATCGTTTTCAGAATTATTAAGTGGAAAATCTGATCTGCGACTGTTTAGAGAAACACCAGTAGATGGCGCCAAACACATCAGTCAAGCACGCGATTATATGCATAAACATCTTCTCTATATAAACAAAAAACATGCACTAACTTCTTCATTTGCCATTTAAAGCGGCTCAGTCAAGGTTATTTTAGTAAACGAAAACTAAAACTGTTGGTCAAAAATGTTTTTCTTAATTGAAATTTTTTTAAAATCACCTTAAATGAAAACTAAGAACAGTCACTGAAAAACTAACTAAAATAAAATAATGATTTGCAAAAATAGTAATAATTTCATTATTTTCATTCTGTAGCGCATTAATCCATCTAATCAAACAGTGGCTGTTTCTCAATTCCAAGAACGCAGAGAATGGACTTGTGTTCTTATGAAGAGCGGTCTTGCCAGGTCACCTCAGAACGAACTCGGGAAACCGCAAGAACAGAGAACGCGGCCTGTGAGAAATGAGATGCTGCGTTCTTCCTGATGGTCACGTGACCTTCACGCGTTTTTAATGGAAAATGATTTAAACATTACAGCATTCATACAGTGATTTATTGTTTTTCCACTTTTCAAAATAAATACTCTGCATAAAGACTTTACAAATATATGATGCACAATACAAATAAAACAGATTTCAATATGAATTTCAGCAAATAAACTCCCTTAATGTATTTATGGCTTTATTAAGATTTTCATGGTAATGTTTATATTCATCATTTCATTTAGGGAAACTCCTGAGGTAAGTAAGTTATATCTCTGAACTTTAATAATAAACCTATGTAAAATGCTGCGCTTCCCACCTCCAGTCGCAATAACTTCTGGAGCTTCTAGAGCGAGTTCGGTGCTCAAGTCTGCATCCATGCGTCCTTGATATCAAGAACACATCCGGGAACTTTTACGCGTCTTTTGTTCTTGCGGTCTTGAGTATTGGAACTGAAATTTGGCTGAAAAATGAACTAAAATAAAATAATATTTTGCAAAAATAATTATCATTTTCAAAATTATTAAGCGGAAAATCTGACCTGCGACTGTTTAGAGAAACACCAGTAGATGGCGCCAAACACATCAGTCAAGCACACGATTATATACATAAATATCTTCTCTATATAAACATAAATGTGTCATAACTTGTTCATTTGCCAATCAGAGCACGCTCAGGCTAATCAAGGTTATTTTAGTAAGCGAAAATTAAAACTATTAGTCACAAATTTTTTTATTAACCAAAATAAAATTAAAATCACCTTAAATGAAAACTAAGAACAGTCACTGAAAAACTAACTGAAATAAAATAATGATTTGCAAAAATAGTAATTATTTCAGAATTATTAAGTGGAAAATCTGACCTGTGACTGTTTAGAGAAACACCAGTAGATGGCGCCAAACACATCAGGCAAGCACACGATTATATACATAAACATCTTCTCTATATAAATATAAAATGTGTTGTGTGTGTACCTGCAGCAGGTGGTAGAGTGGGTATTTTCTGGCCTCGCTGAAGAGCTGCTGTTTAATGCTGGTCAGCGGAGCTTCTCTCAGACACTCCAAACTGACCAGGATCCCGTTGGGCAAACAGCAGTCCACCAGAATACGAGGAG
>LR812541.1:53328741-53336241 GCA_903798195.1 Danio kyathit
AAAACCATCATCATCATCATCATTACCGGTGTTGGCTACCGGTCAGTATCTCTCTCTCTCTCTCTCTCTCTCTTTCGCTCTCTCTATCTGTCTTGTCCCGTTACCGGAGAACAATGAATCCAGCGTGCGGGAGTGCGCTCATAACGGGAACGCGCATGAACTGTCAGCATTTTATTAAATATGAAATATGAAGTATTGTCAGGCAACGTGAAACAACATTATGTATTAAATTGTGATCGTGGATCATAAATACATTCGTCAGTGTCAATTAAACTAAAAAAGAGAGAGATTTATAGGCCACATCAACTGAAAGCTGAATAAATAATGCGTTTATTATAGCTATACTATTAATATTTGACTGAGATACAACTAGTATAATTATGCACACCCCTTTAAAAAAATGAATATTTTATTTTAACATTTTAAAATATATAACATATTAAACAGTTATATCCATTAAAATAGGAGTTTGGTCAACTAACATGTTTAGGAATAGAAAGATAATACATTTAAGTTTAGTTAAAAAGTTATTACAAAAGAAAAATTACAATATTTCAACACTTTTTATATATATTTTGAAGCTATCTATAAGCACACACGCACACACACACACACACACACACATATATATATATATGTATACAGGTGAAGTCAGAATTATTAGCCCCCTGTTTATTTTAATAATAATAATGACCTTAAAATGGGTTTTAAAAAATTAAAAACTGCTTTTATTCTAGCTGAAATAAAACAAATAAGACTTCCTCCAGAAGAAAAAATATTATCAGACATACTGTGAAAATGTCCTTGCTCTGTTAAACATCATTTGGGAAATATTTAAAAAAAGAAAAAAAATTAAAGGGGGGCGAATAATTCTGACTTCAACTGTTTTTTATCTTTACTAATACAACCATTTAAAAAAAAATATATTTAAATTTCACAGGGCCTTTAATATTGTAATGATTTTTGGCATTAAAGTAAAGTATATCATTTTAAAGCATATAGACTAATGTGTTTTTGGCTATTGCTGCAACATAATTATTTAATATGTTATTCATTAATTTATAAGTATATAACTGATCATTAATTAATACGTAAGGGTCACATATTAATACAAAATCTGCTGAATCTACATTTAAAACACAACAATTTGGAATTTAAGTTAATTTTAAAATTTTAAAGCTTTACGTTTATTTTTTTTCAATACAACAAAATGTATTAAATAATGAAAAATAAATGACTCTCATCCATTTTACCCATGAAGACAGTCATTCAACTGTTACGTTCAACTGTTACACATCGAGTCATTCAACTGCTGGCAGCTAGCTCTCTGCAGCTCTCACATGGTCGCCCACTGAAGCTAAGCAGGGCTGCGCCAGGTCAGTACCTGGATGGGAGACCACATGGGAAAGATAGGTTGCTGCCGGAAGTGGTGTTAGTGAGGCCAGCAGGGGGCGCCCGACCTGCGGTCTGTGTGGGTCCTAATGCCCCAGTATAGTGACGGGGACTCTCTACTGCTCAGTGAGCGCCGTCTTTCGGATGAGACGTTAAACCGAGGTCCTGACTCTCTGTGGTCATTAAAAATCCCAGGATGTCCTTCGAAAATTAGTAGGGGTTTAACCCCGGCATCCTGGCCAAATCTGCCCACTGGCCTCTGTCCATCATGTCCTCCCAACCATCCCCATATCATAATTGGCTTCATCACTCTGTCTCCTCTCCACCAATCAGCTGGTGTGTGGTGCGCATCATCCAGGTGGATGCTGCACACTGGTGGTGGATGAGGAGATTCCCCCCAATGTGTAAAGCGCTTTGAGTGCCCAGAAAAGCGCTATATAAATGTAAGGAATTATTATTATTATTATTATTATTATTATTACAGTGATTTATGTTTAAAATATGTAGAACAAGAATCATTTTAAGACATTTTTAAAGATGTGATTTAATAATTGCTTTATTTAAATACCCTGAAATGTAACGTATTTGCACTATACTTCAAACATGAAGCTCTTTTATTATATTAGATCTTCACTAAAGTTATTTTAAACTTTAAAGCAAACACTTTACTTTGAAGCACTTTACTTTTTACTTAAAACCCATATATACAGTTGAAGTCAGAATTATTCGCCCCCCTGTTTATTTCTTTCCCCAATTTCTGCTTAACAGAGAGCAGATTTCAACACATTTCTAATCATAATAGTTTTAATAACTCATCTCTAATCACTGATTTATTTTATCTTTGTCATGATGACAGTAAATTATATTTGACTAGATATTTTTTAAGACACTTCTATACAGCTTAAAGTGACATTTAAAGGCTTAACTAGGTTAATTAGGGTAACTAGGCAGGTTAGGGTAATTAGGCAAGTTATTGTATAATGATGGTTTGTTCTGTAGACTATCGAGAAAAAATAAAGCTTAAAGGGGCTAATAATATTGACCTTAAAATTGTTTTTAAAAAATTTAAATCTGCTTTTATTATAGTCGAAATAAAACAAATAAGACTTTCTCCAGAAGAAAAAATATTATCAGACATACTGTGAAAATTTCCTTGCCCTGTTAAACATCATTTTGTAAATTTTTAAAAAGAAAAAAAAATTAAAGGGGGGTGAATAATTCTGACCTCAACTGTTTTTTATCTTTACTAATACAACCATCTAAAAATATATATTTTAATTTCACAGGGCCTTTAATATTGTAATGATTTGTGACATAAAAGTAAAGTCTATCATTTTAAAGCATATAGCCTAATGTGTTTTTGGCTATTGCTGCAACATAATTACTTAATATGTTATTCATTAATTAATAAGTATATAACTGATCATTAATTAATACGTAAGGGTCACATATTAATACAAAATCTGCTGAATCTACATTTAAAACACAACAATTTGGAATTTAAGTTAATTTTAAAATTTTAAAGCTTTACGTTTATTTTTTTTCAATACAACAAAATGTATTAAATAATGAAAAAAAAATGACTCTCATCCATTTTACCCATGAAGACAGTCATTCAACTGTTACATTCAACTGTTACACATCGAGTCATTCAACTGCCGGCAGCTAGCTCTCTGCAGCTCTCACATGGTCGCCCACTGAAGCTAAGCAGGGCTGCGCCAGGTCAGTACCTGGATGGGAGACCACATGGGAAAGCTAGGTTGCTGCCGGAAGTGGTGTTAGTGAGGCACAGCAGGGGGTGCCCAACCTGTGGTCTGTGTGGGTCCTAACGCCCCAGTATAGTGACGGGGACTCTATACTGCTCAGTGAGCGCCGTCTTTCGGATGAGACTTTAAAACCGAGGTCCTGACTCTCTGTGGTCATTTAAAATCCCAGGATGTCCTTCGAGAAAGAGTAGGGGTTTAACCCCGGCATCCTGGCCAAATCTGCCCACTGACCTCTGTCCATCATGTCCTCCCAACCATCCCCATATCATAATTGGCTTCATCACTCTGTCTCCTCTCCACCAATCAGCTGGTGTGTGGTGCGCATCATCCAGGTGGATGCTGCACACTGGTGGTGGATGAGGAGATTCCCCCCAATGTGTAAAGCGCTTTGAGTGCCCAGAAAAGCGCTATATAAATGTAAGGAATTATTATTATTATTATTATTATTATTATTATTACAGTGATTTATGTTCAAAATATGTAGAACAAGAATCATTTGATGACATTTTTAAAGATGTTATTTAATAATTGCTTTATTTAAATACCCTGAAATGTAACGTATTTGCACTATACTTCAAACATGAAGCTCTTTTATTATACTGCATCTTCACTAAAGTTATTTTAAACTTTAAAGCAAACACTTTACTTTGAAGCACTTAACTTTTTACTTAAAACCCATATATACAGTTGAAGTCAGAATTATTAGCCCCCCTGTTTATTTTTCCCCATTTTTGTTTAGCGGAGAGCAGTTTTTTTTAGCACATCTCTAATCATAATAGTTTTAATAACTCATTCCTAATAACTGATTTATTTTATCTTTGCCATGATGACAGTAAATAATAAGACACTTCTATACAGCTTAAAGTGACATTTAAAGGCTTAACTAGGTTAATTAGGTTAATTAGGCAGGTTAGGGTAATTAGGCAAGTTATTGTATAATGATGGTTTGTTCTGTAGACTATCACAAAAAAAAATTAGCTTAAAGGGGCTAATAATATTGACCTTAAAATTGTTTAAAAAAAATTAAAAACTGCTTTTATTCTTGCCGAAATAAAACAAATAAGACTTTCTCCAGAAGAAAAAATATTATCAGACATACTGTGAAAATTTCCTTGCTCTGTTTAACATCATTAGGGAAATATTTAAAAAAGAAAAAACATTCAAAGGGGGGCTAATAATTCTGACTTCAACTGTATACATAACTATTCAAGTATGTTGGATGGGGGCACGGTGGCGCAGTGGGTAGCCTCACAGCAAGAAAGTTGCTGGTTCGAGCCCCGGCTGGGTCAGTTGGCGTTTCTGTGTGGAGTTTGCATGTTCTCCTCGTGTTGGCGTGGGTTTCCTCTGGGTGCTCCGGTTTCCTCCACAGTCCAAACACATGCGCTATAGGGGAATTGGGTAGGCTAAATTGTCCTTTGTGAATGAGTGTGTATGGATGTTTCCAATAATGGGGTTCCGCTGCATAAAACATATCCTGGATAAGTTGGCAGTTCATTCTGCTGTGGCGACCCCGGATTAATAAAGAGACTAAGCCGAAAAGAAAATTAATGAATGAAGTACGTTGGGGCGACGGTGGCGCAGTGGGTAGCGCTCTCGCCTCACAGCAAGAAGGTCACTGGTTCCAGCCTCGGCTGGGTCAGTTGGCATTTCTGTGTGGAGTTTGCATGTTCTCCCCGCGTTCGCTTGGGTTTCCTCCGGGTGCTCCGGTTTCCCCTACAAGTCCAAAGACATGTGGTACAGGTGAATTGAATAAGCTAAATTGTCTGTAGTGTATGTGTGTGAATGAGTGTGTATGGGTGTTTCCCAGTACTGGGTTGCGGCTGAAAGGGCATCCGCTGCGTTAAACATATGCTGGATAAATTGGCGGTTCATTCCACTGTGGCGACCCCAGATTAATAAAGGGACTAAGCCGAAAAGAAAATAAATGAATGATGTTGGAATATGTTTTTCAATTAAATGTTTATATATTATAGTTATTAAGTTGTTTAATTTTGACAAAGATCTGTTATGCTGCATGACAATATGACATTAATTATTATTTATTTTTTATGTATTGCTTAATTATTATAAATAATAATTATGACAATATGACATTATTTAGTTTTTTTATTTATTATTATAGTAAATATTTTATAAAACTATTCAAGTGTAGACAGTGTTGGATTATGTTTATATATTCATATAGATAAATATATATATACACAGTTGAAGTCAGAATTATTCGCCCCCCCCCCCCCACCCCCCTTGAATGTTTTTTCTTTATTAAATATTTCCCAAATGATGTTTAACAAAGCAAGGAAATTTTCACAGTATGTCTGATAATATTTTTTCTTCTGGAGAAAGTCTTATTTGTTTTATTTCAGCTAGAATAAAAGCAGTTTTTAATTTTTTAAAAATCCATTTTAAGGTCAATATTATTAGCCCCTTTAAGCTAATTTTTGTTTCGATAGTCTACAGAACAAACCATCGTTATACAATAACTAATTTATAAAATAATCTAGTAAAATATTATTTACTGTCATCATGGCAAAGATAAAATAAATCAGTTATTAGAGATGAGTTATTAAAACTATTATGATTAGAAATGTGTTGAGAAAATCTGCTCTCTGTTAAACCGAAATTGGGGGAAAAATAAACAGGGGGGCTAATAATTCTGACTTCATGACTTCAACTGTATATATATATATATATATATATTAGAGGTGTGAACCTACACTGGTTTCACGGTTCGGTTCGGTTCAGTTACGATTATCATGCCATCGATTCGGTTCAATTCGATATCTCTGTGCACCACGGTGCATTGACGATGCTTTCCCCAAACACAGTTTTATATTTGGGGCTGTCTGTATAAACACACACACACACATAGACACACAGCACCAAGCAAGCGACACAGAGCATCACGCCCTCTCATTCACACACATACACTCACACACAAACATAGACAGCAACACACAGCATCGCTCTCTCTCATTCACACACACTCACGCACACGCACACGTGCTTGCTCGGGAGCGATATTGTTAGACCGCCCGCTCCCGTTACCGTCCGCTCCCACGCTTTATTCGAAAATTTATTTCCGCGCCGCAAGAAATCTGGTCTGGTCCAGCGGCTCCCGCCTTACACCCGCGGGAATGCAGACCTCTATCCAGAAGTATCGCCGTATCAGCCGATAGGAGAGAAAAAGTCACGCCAGCAGGTCAAATGGGCCACAGCGAGAGAGAAAAAGAGAGAGAGAGAGAGTAATGGAGTTTACTTTCATTCTCTCAATCGCAGTGAAATAGGGGCTTCTGCTGTAAGTGTCAGTGAAAGAGTGTCCAGAAAACACACACGCAGTAAAATTGTGCACAGTTTGTGCGTCAGGTAGGCGAAGCATTGTAAACACTCGCGCTCGCCTCCCTCGCCATAGTAAGCTACCGCGACATAGCGCATAGGAGATAAATAATAATAACCGGTTATGATTATTACTGAACCGATACCGAATTGTCCGCGTCTGCATCGCGGTGCACCGAAGAAGCAATTAATTTTGACACCCCTAATATATATATATGAAGAGTTCAGATGCAAAAACCTCTATAAGTGCCGTCTGTAAATTTTCTCTAAAGTTTGCATTTTTCTTAACCTTGTATGTTTATGTTCAATTGTTTCACTTTAAAGGCACTAAGAGTAAAATTACTGAAACCACACAACAGCCTGAGAAAAATGCTAATTTTAGCTGAAAATCTCAGACGGCACATCATATATACTCTTCATATATACACTACCTGTCAAAAGTTTAGGGTCAGTATGATTTTTAAATGTTTTAAAATCAGCTTCTCCTGCTCACCAAGGCTGCATTTATTTAATCAAAAATACAGTACACATAGTGAAATCTTATTGCACTATAAAACAACTGTTCAAAAGTAGTTTATAGTTTAATTTAATCATTTATTCTTATAGTGATTTAATGATGAATTTTCAGCTTCAAATCACTCTTAATATTAATTATTATTATTATTATTATTATTACACAAAACATTTACAACATATAAAAAAAGATTCAAACAAACTCAGAAATATAATATAAAATATAATACTGACAAACTCAACGTAGGGTTAATATTTTTAATTCAATTTAAATTACACTTTTAAACCCAAAAATTGGGTTTGTCCACGTTTGACCAAACTCTTGGGTTACTACAACAACCACCCAGTCTTTTTATTATCGTGTACACATTCTTGAACTTGACATTAATTTATATATTACATAGATTTAAATACAACTTTTACAGCACAGAGTAACACATATAATGATCATTCATTCATTTTCCTTCGGCTTAGTCCCTTATTCATCAGGGGTCGC
>LR812541.1:53343741-53363741 GCA_903798195.1 Danio kyathit
CTTCAGATTCCAGATTTTAAAATAGTCCTTTTAATTTATTCATATTTTATCAAAAATAGTCAATTTTGGCATATCAAAACCATACTCCAATGGAAAACTTATTTATTCAACTTATATTTCTAAAAATTGACACTTATGACTTGTTTTGTGTTCCAGGGTCGAATATATGACACTCTCACTGTAATCTACTACTATACTTTAAATTAAAACACTAGCTATCTCTTCTTCTCTTGTCTCTAAATAAGCTAAATATGCGTTATTTTGGGCCATTTTCCCCAGTCCACCAAAACAAACATTGTGATTGAATAATGCATAAACTGATTCCACTGACTGAAGCGGGGTTTTCATTCCCAATAATCAAAATTATGAATCATTTCTGCTGTTATGTTCTCGTTTTTGGCAACAGGTTCAGAGGCAAAGGACTACATTTCCCAGAAGTCTCCTCCTCCTGCACCAGAGTGGGAGGGTCTCTTTAAAACTCGCAGAGGCATTAATTCCGTCCACTATAAAATGCGAATATGACATAACGCGTGTTTTATTCGTTGTTCGATCGTTAGACGCTGTTATAAGCGTAAATTCAGCGCGGAGGAACTCTCTCAGGGGTTGTTTACACATGTGACGACTGCCTGTCTCGAGTTCCCGAACGCTCGCTAAAGCAGAACTATGGGATTCTGCTCAAACATATATGGTTGTTAAATAAACAAGTGCATTTTTGTCCTCAGCATGTAATTTTTGATTGATATTGGCGATAATATTTAGTTTCTAATGGGTCAATTCAGGCAGTGCGCTGGATACCTATTAAAAGAGGAGGGGCGGTGACTGCGAGCACATGCCTTCATTTAAAGCTCCGCCATTGGTTGTTCGGGGGGCCTTAACGTGTATTGCGCTTTCTGATTGGCTGATGCCGCTGTCCGTCAGGCTTGGTCTGTGGTGGAATATATAAGCGCGCTGGTCTGCTGTGCCACAGGGCGAGATGGAGCACTGCGAGTTCGAGCGCTTTTGAACATTCGACAGATCAAAGTCTATTTTTAATCATCACTATTTTAGCCAAGTGTTTTTCATATGCAGTAGCGCTAGTCAAGTGCAGCTGTGTGTTTACGCAGCTCTAATAAGCGCGGGTCTGTTTACATAGTGTGTCGTGTGCGCTGTTTTTGTTTGATTTTTTTTTTGGCGTTCGTGTTTACTCACAGCGCGAGACGCGGAGAAAATATCGCGCTCAGTAGTGTGTGTGTGTGTGTGTGTGTGTGTGTGTTAACGGACGTGTGTGTTTGTATCGGAAAGGGGAGGAGCTTTCGAGACTCACGTTTCTGTTGCATTATTCATGAGCGTCGCGGTAGCCCCGCCTATAGGCGGAGTTAGTCAAATTAACGTGCCGTGGAGCTGTTAGATGAGCCAAATGTAACACGTGGGTCACAAGCACATCAGTGGCCATAAAACTATACAGAAAACAGGCTCACTGTAAAGTAAGTACTCCCTGCAAGCATCATATATACATGTATATCTTGCATATTGTGCTTGAATAGTGTGTTTATGTGTTTCCAGTGGCTGATGGATGTCTACTGTGATGTCAGTGCAGAGTGAGCTTCAGATTGCTGGTGGGGCAGCTGGTTTACTGGCCCACCCGCCGACCCCACTGCAGACCATTAAAGATGAGGTGACCGCTAACATTGTGCTAACCGAACTCGCAGCCAATCACGTGGCCCCACAGGATGGGGTCGCCGCTGAGGGGCCCTTTCAGATTAAAAATGGCCTCCAGACTCGAACTGAAGTGCAGGCGCAGAAACTGGCGCAGAAGCGGCGCTACAGTATGAACATGGCGTTCAAACATCCGAGTCTGGGTAAACGCAGACGCCGCGCCAATTCTGAATGCGATCCTGTGCTTCCTACTAACTTCCTGCTGGGCGGGAATATATTTGATCCATTAAACCTCAACAGCCTATTGGACGAGGAGGTCAGTAAAGCGCTCAATGCCGAAACGCCCAAATCATCACCGCTCCCCTCTAAAAACCGAGACCCGGTGGAGATTCTCATCCCGAAAGATATTACAGACCCGCTGAATTTAAGCGGCAGGGGTGGAGATTCGGCTGCCGGAGTGTTGGTTTCCCCAATGAAGATCAGACGCAGACACCGCAACCGCCATCATCCTGGAGTGACCGCAGGCATTGCCGACCAATCAGATTGTGAGAAGTCAAAAGCCAATGAAACGACATTGTTTCCTGTAGCGAATCCTGAAGAAGCTGCGGACGGTGCCGTTCTTCAGCCTGTCGAGGAGTCGCCGCGTTCGTATGAGCTCAACACCTCGATTAATTGTCGTGATGAAGTGGTGCAACCTATTCTGCCGCGGCGTAAGTCCCACCCCTCCGCGTCTAGCTCCGCCCCTCAATTACTCGCTAGGTCCGCCTCCGCGCCTCATCCGTCCAAACATCGGAAGCGCAGACGAACTGTCAGTCGTTCGGACACTCGCCTGTCAATCACGCCGACTCCGCCCACCAAGCGGCTAATCGCACACACTCAAACCTTTCACACTCCAGTTATGGGCGGAGCCAGCAGAGCTCCTCCCTTAGGGGCGGAGCGAAGCCATGAGCAGCAGCGCAGGCCGCGGCGCAAATACCATAATGGAGCCTACAGCCGTTACTATGGCTACCGCACACCATCGATGACCGCCGACCCACGATTGGCTCTTTTTAAGCCCGAATGGTTCTCTGGAAAAAAAGTTCTGGATGTGGGCTGTAACACGGGTCATATGACCCTCGCCATCGCCAAACACTGCAGCCCCGCCCACATTCTAGGCCTGGACATTGATGGCGCGCTAGTGCAAGCGGCCCGCCAGAACCTGCGCCACTTTCTGTCAGAGCTGCAGGACAGGAAGCAAGCGGGAGCAGGTGAGGGGTCAGAGGTCACGGGGCTGGTGCCGCTGATGGACCTGCAGCTGATGTTACCCAGATTTCCCGTCTCCTTCATGCGCTGCCGCGGACCCATCGCGGCTCCTCCCATAATGCATCAGTCTCCAGGCCAGTTCCCCAGCAACGTCTGCTTCCTGAAGGTACACTAACATAGCTGAAGTAGCAGATCTTCCTGACATGTTTGTGTGTGTGTTACTGTAAGTACTGTATGTCTGATTGTTTCTAATGTTTACAGCATGCATTTAATGAATGAATTAATGTTATAGTACTATTAATATTTTACTTTAACTCTTAATTCTTTAATGATTAAAAAGCATGACAAATCCCCCATAAAGGAATCTGATATATGTTAATATATGCAAATTACATTTAACATAAATTAATGTTTGGATTTTGCACACAAACGCACGAGCGGACACACACACACACACATATATATCTATATATATATTCTTTAGCTCCTTCTTTCTTACACATATCTGTCTATATATACATGTACAGTTGAAGTCAGAATTATTAGCCCCCCTGTTTATTTTTTTCCCAATTACTGTTTAACGGAGAGCAGATTTTTTCAACACATTTCTAATCATAATAGTTTTAATAATTAATTTTTAATCACTGATTTATTTTATCTTTGTCATGATGACAGTAAGTAATATTTGACTAGATATTCTTCAAGACACTTCTATACAGCTTAAAGTGACATTTAAAGGCTTAATTAGGTTAACTAGGCAGGTTAGGGTAATTAGGCAAGTTATTGTATAACGATGGTTTGTCTGTAGCCTATCGGAAAAAAAAATTAGCTTAAAGGCGCTAATAATATTGACCTTAAAATTGTGTTTAAAAAAATTAAAAACTGCTTTTATTCTAGCCGAAATAAAACAAATAAGACTTTCTCCAGAAGAAAAAACATTATCAGACATACTGTGAAAATTTCCTTGCTCTGTTAAACATCATTTGGGAAATATTTGAAAAAGAAAAAAAAATCAAAGGGTGGCTAATAATTCTGACTTTAACTGAATGTAAATCATGAACACATTCATCTATTTTATTTATTTTGAAAAAATATTAATTTACATATTAATTTTCAATCATTAGGATTACAAATATGCACATTTGATCAAAAATATTTCCTAGAATTTTTTTTATAAGCCATATATTATATTTGACCATATATTAGATTTCTGCATGGACCCTAAAACAGACCATTAATCGTCAGTGCGACGAATTGGACAATTAATTGCAATTATTTCTTAGACAATTATTCATCTGCCAAATTTCAGAATTTAGCTGCTCCCAGCAACATGCATGGTCATATTTAACTATTGTGGAAAATCAATCCGCTTGTAAAGTCATGACGTAGGCAATACTGTTTCTGGGTCCAAGCCGCTACTCATTTGAATTGAGAAAATATTCGTTTATGACCACTTTTTAGTCATATCACACAATGAAGTGAATTTTATATGAAACCATAGTGTACACGACAGTCTCTGGATATGCTGCATCACAGAGACCAAAGTTTTAACAATTTATAAAAAATGAATCACTTTCTGGCCATCGGATATTAGGCATGAATATATATGAGCAATTCCATGCAAATGTCAACCTTGTCATGAAAAAAATTAAGTTTTCACCAAATACGGAAAACGTTTCTGCTTTTTTTGTGTAAGCAAGTATTTTACAGTACTTTAAAAATACTCATAAATGTATCTGTCAGTGTTTAAAACTATTATATTTGATTTACCAAAGTCACACAAATGGAAATTTCACATCCGTCACATCTATAACGACACTTTTTTTCCTCATAAATGCAAAAATATTAAATAAAATAAAATCAAACATGTTTGTTCTATAGTGAGCCGACTCTTATCCTTTTGATTAACATGGTTTCTTTTGGGTTGTGCAGTTTAATTCACAGAATTTCTACAAAGCATGTTGTAGACTGTAAACTCGCAGACTTTTTTTGTCACATCCATAACGCATGTTTATTTTTCTCATTTAAAGTACAAAACATGGTTACATATTGATATTTTCTGATCCCATAACTCTGTGGTTAGTTGTTCTGGAAAATATAAACAGATGTTTCAATATAATGTTAACGGACACTTTCTATGTAAATTTATGTTTTGAGATTTTGCTGCAAATGTCACATCCATAACGCCGGAATTGCTCATATATATATATATATATATATATATATATATATATATATATATATATATATATATATTAGAGGTGTGAGCCTACACTGGTCTCACGGTTCGGTTCGGTTACGATTATCATGCCATCGATTCGGTTCAATTCGATATCTCGGTGCATCACGGTGCATTGACGATTCTTTCCATACACAGTTTTATATTTTCTTCACAGCACAGCAATTCTTGTATTAAAATGTATAAATATATTTATATACTATTTGTAAAACAATTTTGTCCTTTAATACCAACAGTCAGAATAAAGGTAAAGTTGGTTTTATATTCACACATTCGTTCATTTAGAAGTCTCTATATTGTTTATCATGTTACTTTGAATATTCGATTGGAATTAGCATACAAGTAACAAACAACATTAACAATATCTAATTGACTGTGAACAGTGTTGTACTTTGATAGTCATTGGCTGCTAATATGATTTCTCTATTTAGAATTTGCAAATAATACTTTTCTGAAATTATATTGTTAAGGAGAATGTCTGAATATCCCAATATAAAACCAACTTTACCTCTATCTTCAGATATATAAACTGTGCCTTTAAGCAACACGAGCATTTATAGCAAATAAACAAATATTAATATCCTGCTCGCTTTCTGAGCCTTGTCTACCAACTACCAAATTCTTTCCTGCACCCCTTTGATTGGTCACGCGCTCAACAGAAAGGGCTGCGATTGGCTCTTACACGCTGGCGCTCTTCACAGATGCACTCATGGGCCACAGTGAGACAGAGAGAGAGAAATGGAGTTTACTTTCATTCTCTTAATCGCCGTGAAATAGGGGCTTTTGCTGTAAGTGTCAGTGAAACCCTGTCCTGCAAACACACACGCAGTGAAATTGTGCACAGTTTCAGAGTTTTTACAGAGTTGGAGCGTTGTACTCGCGGCTCGCCTCCCTCGCCATAGTAAGCTACGGCCACATAGCGCATGTGAGATAAATGACGTCAGTATATAATAACCGGTTATGATTATTACTGAACCGATACCGAATTGTCCGCGTCTGCATCACCGTGCACCGAAGAAACGATTAATTTTGACACCCCTAATATATATATATATATATATATATATATATATATATATATATTGTGATCATGATTTTGAAAGTATTACATCGCTTTGTAAGCATTTATTATTACTATTTGTTAAGTCTCACTGTACAGTTTGATTGAGCGCTTCAACCCGGAAGCTGCTTCGTGTGAAGTCATACTTAACAAGCCGATTACTGCAGTCTCCTCCATAATAATAGGAGAATTTAAGTTATTCAGTTCTTTAATATTTCAATTTTTTTTTTTTTTTAGTTAAAATATGAAATATTTTTGTGTAACTTTATTAAATGAAGGCTCTGTTTGTTCCCTTCTCTTAAACTTTAGGCTTTTGAATTGAATTTATAATTTGACAATTTGCATTTGAATAGGCAGCATTTCTCAGTCTGTGTGTTTAAATCTCACTTACCATAATCTAGAGTGATAAATGTTAATTAAAACTAAAGCTAAACCCATCAAATAGTTCCTTTAAAGTAAAGTAGTAACCGAAAATAAATAAATAAAATGATAAAAAGTCATCCGGAAATTCAACTGGACTGTTAGTGTTAGTGTCGTTCATCTTTAATCAGAATCTGAGGATGTGTTTCCGCTCTGGAATCTCCGCCTCCTTTTGATGTCAGTCTGACTGATTGGCCAGAACACTCTTAACCACACCCCTTCAATGTAAACCCCGCCCAATATTTCACTTCAGTAGCCAGAAGTGTCACAACACTGAAATTTGTAGGAAGTGAAACATCCGCTTTAAGCAGACAAAGACAAAACTTCTTTCTTTCTTCTTTCTTTTATTCATTTTTTATTTATATTTATTTATTTATTTTTAATATTTATACTTTTAAAAGTATACTACTTTAAAGTTACTATTTTGTACTCTCTGTTATCCATTATTTATACTGTCCTGTCTGCAAAAAAGTCCTCCTTTCTGAGTATTTCTATCTATGCAGACATAGTTGTCTGTGTGTGTGTGTGTGTGTGTGTGTGTGTGTGTGTGTGTGTGTGTGTGTGTGTGTGTGTGTGTGTGTTCAGCCACACCTTCCTTTAGTGTCAGGTTTTGACATGCCCCTGTGAGTGTGCATATGTCCATGTTTTTATATCCTGGTGGGGACTTAAAGGGACACTTCACCTAAAATGGCAGATTTCCTCATTTACTCACACTATTTTATTTCTTCAAATTGTATTTTTTCTGTTTTATGTCACGATATCCATTTTTGTTGTGGGATATATTGCACCAAAATATACTGTGATAAACGATAATATTGTCATTTTAAGACCATTTTATGCCACTCATTATAGAATGACAATATAATATCATCGCAATGCAAGTTATTTAACAGCTTAATAGTGAGGCATTGGAGTCAGAATGTAAAACACATATCCTAAATAAATAATAATAAATGTTCACAGTAAAGTGCAAGGTAAAGAGTAACAGAGGCTGTGATCTCTGCTACCAGATCTTTTTTTTAGCTGTCAGACACCCACATGAGAATATACTATAGTAATTTACAGTAAATACTGCAGTGTTTTTAACTATACTGACAGCTCTGATAGAGATCGAGATGTTGCTCAATCAGCTAAAATGTTGCTGGAATTGGTTTTGGTCTATGGGCGATATATATTACACCACCAAAAATGAGGTCATGTCCATGTGTTGTTCATCATCATCATCATCAATAGTCACATCACAGGATTAGATTATTTAATAAAGATTAAACCTAAAGCTAGGGCTGGGCGATATGGCAAAAAAAAAAAATCTCGATTTTTTTTTTTTTTTTTTTTTTTTTTTTTTTTTTTTTTTTTTCATAAAGTTTGACCGATTCACGATTTCGATTTCGATTTTTTTTTTTTTTTTTTTTTTTTTTTTTTTTATTAATTTTTTTTTTACTGTGTAACTACCATACCAGTTTACTTTGTTCATTTAAATTGAAATAAATGCCGAAACTAGTTTTTTTCATGCTCACTTGTAAAAGAAAAGCAACTGTGTGACTAAACGTGGTTATGGCACTCTCTCATATAGGGATGCTAAACATAGCTACAATAGAAGTCACAGCACCCGTATTTATGTAGAGGTCATGTGTTGTGCAGCTTTGGGCAAATTTTTTTTTTGGAGAGAAAATGACCAAAATGTAACGTGAAGATTGAAAAGGATTGGAGGGGAAATAAATATTCAAATCGCTGTACATAACAGAAAAATAAACAATGATAATGCAACAATAGTTTATCTGTATTAGTGGCATGGCAGAAATATATATTTAGACAGGCCTTGTCAAAGTGAGCGGGCACTTTCACTAATAAAAAATATAGCACTTAAATTATTTCATAACAATCAATAAAATAACAGCGGTTTTATATCAAAAGTTGGTAATGATATAAAATATACTACATTTTGATGGTAAAATATAACCAGTTAAACGATTTCAGTATTCAAACATTAAATAACGAATGCATCAAGTTAAATATAAAAAAACGAATGAAACAACACATAGCATATCAGGATATAAAGGACTATATTTAGCAGAATGCTGCTCTTTTTATCTTTGTAATTTTATAGTTTTATTTTTTTTATTTTAATTATTTTTTGTCTTCATAAATAACTAACGAGCTATAGACAAATATCTGCTTGACGTTTTAGAAAATATTTGTGCGTAGCTACACCACCCAGTATATATTAAAGATTACCGTATCTATCTATATTTAAATGTCTATGTCTATATTTAATATATCTATCTATATTACATATCTATCTATATTTAAATGTCTATCTTATATTTAACTGAATCGTATAACAGCCTATAGCTGAAATGTTGAAAATTGCTCTATTTTTATAAAACATTTGTCGATACGTATTGATATTTTTTTGGAGTACAAACTACCGACATTTAAGAATCCATATTTATTTTATTCATTCATTCATTTTACTTGTTTATTGGTGCATATATGTGTTATGATTTAATTCATACAGTACCTTGCACAGCTACTGTGCCACTCCGTAATTCAAGCAAAAGTCCAAATTAAAGAAAGATTTGACTTTCTGCGGTATCTAAATCGCCCGAATCCAGGCACAGTAGATGCTATTCTGTTTTTGCACAGTGTTAAGAAAAGCGCCTAGTACACACAACATAGCTGCTGTTTAGGCTGAAGGGACGCCGTTTTTGTTCTCTTTTTCCTGTATATGTAAAAGCTGAATCTGCTGTTAATAATGAACGATCCACTGAGACCTAAGTTGCAGGAGAGGGGAAATAGTGTGGCCGCTTGCCTGCTTTTACAGGAGTTGTAGTCCATAGCATTGTGGGTAGTGTAGTTCGACACGCATGCTGTGTGATGTGAGCTCTCGCTGTGTGCTGTGCGTGCGGTGAATTAGAGGGAGAAAGTTTTATCCGGTTTTGTTTTATGTTTACTTCAGTAATTCCACCCGGGAGCTGTTTTGCACTGTGAAACTGAAAACACTGAAATAAGTAAAAGAAGGGCATGCATCGAGTACTTTTGTCTATCTCATCATTTGCTCGAGCATGAATTAACGAGCTGTTACTCTGCCGCCGGACATTGCGGAGAAAGTTACACCTATCATCATGCTTAAAACAAAGCATTAGAATTATTAAACTGGCGATCGGGTGCGGATATATATATCAGATAAAATAATATGTGCGGGCGGGTGGATGATTAGAATGAAGGAGCGGACCTCCGCCTGTCGAGCCTTCTCTTCTCTTCTCTCCTCTCCTCTCCTCTCCTCGCGCGAGCGCCCGTCTCGCAGCTCGCGCGGGAGAGACAGGCGGCTGCGGGACAGAGCCGCGACGTCAACACACAGAATCAGCACAATTCAGCACGGTTGTCTAACAGTTTAGAACGGTTTGGCACGATAGTGGAAAAGCGGCTTTAATATTTTTTATTTAAAAAATCGCGATTTCTCGATTTTATAAAAAATAAAATCGTCTTAAAACGTAAATTCGAATTAATCGAAAAAATCGCCCAGCCCTACCTAAAGCTATTACTTAAAAAAATATATATACAATTATGACCCTTTTATTTTTACGTTTGATTGTTGACTCCCCAATAAAAACACAGGGCACTTTTATTTTTGATTTGTCTTATTTTGAAGTGCTTGTAATTTATTAAAACTCATTCATTCATTTTCCTTCGGCTTAGTCTCTTATTTATCAAGGGTCGCCACAGCGGAATGAACCGCCAACTTTTCCATTAAATGTTTTACATAGCGGATACCATTCCAGCTGCAACCCAGTACTGGGAAACACCCATACATACACATTCATACACACACTCATACACTACGGCCAATTCAGTTCATCAATTCCCCTATAGCGCATGTGTTTGGACTGTGGGGGAAACCGGAGCACACGAAGAAAACCCATGCCAACACGGGGAGAACATGCAAACTCCACACAGAAACAGCAACTGACCCAGCCGTGAATCGAAACGGCAACCTTCTTGCTGTGAGGCCACAATGCTAACCACTGAGTGCCACCCTATTTATTATAATATATAACATGTATGTAAATGGACTGCATAGAAGAAGACTTGATCATCCCAGTCTATCTTAATCAGGGGTGTCCAAACTCAGTCCTGGAGGGCCGGTGTCCTGGAGAGTTTAGCTCAAACCTTAATCAAACACAGCTGAACAGGCCAATCAAGCTCTTACTAGATGTACTAGAAACTTCCTGGCAGGTGTGTTGAAGCAAATTGGAGCTAAACTCAGCAGGACACCGGCCCACCTGTTTGGTCGCCCCTGATCTAAATGAATGAAATTGTGTAATTATATTCATATTGCAATATATAAAACAAAATATCGCAATGTCAGATGTTTCCAGTATCGTGCAGCCCTAATGGGGACTTTTGAAAATGTGTGTGTGATGTCTTACAGGGGGATTATGTGCCGGACAGTGATGCAGCTGTGATGTCACAGAGTGCGGAGTATGATGTCATTCTGTGTCTGAGTTTGACCAAGTGGGTACACCTGAACTGCGGCGACGCTGGAATCCAAAGGCTGTTTGGGCGGATTTACAGACACCTGTTACCTGGTGGAGTGCTGATCCTCGAACTGCAGCCCTGGAGCTCATACAGCCGCCACAAGAGACTGACGGTAACACACACTCACAAATACCAAATCAAATATCAAATACTCCATTAAAACTGCACTCTCCAGCAGTTCCTCGCATTCAATATCTTGTTTGTCACGGGGGGCATGCAGGAAATGTTCCTGAATAAAAGTGAAAGTGCTGAACTGCAGTTAAAGTCGACAAATTAATAATTTGGCAAATAATTTGATTACTGATGTCCATGTAAACACAGTCACTGTCTTTCTCTCCTGCGTCTGTGTGTTTGTTTTGCCTCAGCGCGTGCCCAAACGGAAACTCCCATCTTTATGCAAAACCTTCCCTCTTTCCCTCCCCCGACACTCCCACCTAAACAGAGCTGGACACGCCCACTTTCCTGACATTTTCCAAACTAGAGGTGTGAAAACACCCTGCTGAGACAGGGGGGTTTCTTGGCCCTTTAATTTCCACTGCTGAGAGTCCAAACACTGAAGAGCAAATCCATCGATGCGCAGCTCCACAAATCCCAAACCAAGCAAGCCAGTGGCGAAAGTGGAGGAACAAACCTCACCATCTAACACAGTGAAGAAAATACATTGAGAAAAACCAGGCTCAGTTGAGCACGACCATTTCCCTTCTGGCCAAACTTCTTGTGCAGAGCTGCAGTCTAGACACCAGAGAATGCTGGACGTCCATCATGGAGAAGCTGCAGGTGTGAGTAGGTCACCGGCGGGTGTTCAGCCTGGCCCACAATACGAAGACTCGTCTCTCACTGGGGTCTTTCAGGAATCAGTCTCACGCTCTCCACTCCTCCATGACCACCACAGCATCTGCTCAGAATACGGCCTGGTCCAGGATTATGGAGACCTCTAGAAGTCCTCTTTGGTTGGCATCCTCTCTTCACAGGTCTCGGATCACATCAATGGTGATGCACAATCTCTAGAGGCCTCGGGATGAGTATCCCCAGGTGAAAATAGATCAATAGGGCTGGTGGGTCATACAAAGTAACACAAAAAAGCTCACGCAGGAGGGTCAGCTGGAGTATTTAAAATTCACGTGTGCAAGGGTTAAAGCCATGCACTGGTGTTGCTCTTCAGTCTTTCAGCTCTCAGCAGTGGCTTACATTATTACACTAAACTGGGCGACGCAGTGGCGCAGTAGGTAGTGCTGTCGCCTTACAGCAAGAAGGTCGCTGGTTCAAGCCTCGGCTGGGCCAGTTGGCGTTTCTGTGTGGAGTTTGCATGTTCTCCCTGTGGGTTTCATCCGGGTGCTCCGGTTTCCGCCACAGTCCAAAGACATGCAGTACAGGTGAATTGGGTAGGCTAAAATTGTCCGTAGTGTATGAGTGTGTGTGTGGATGTTTCCCAAGGATGGGTTGCAGCTAGAAGGGCATCCGCTGCATAAAACATGTGCTGGATAAGTTGGCGATTCATTCCGCGGTGGCGACCCCAGATTAATAAAGGGACTAAGCCGAAAAGGAAATGAATTAACTAAACTGCATTTCAACTGTGACAACTGAACTGAAGCCGTTTCAGTTAACTAGGGCTGTTTCTTAATTATTTTAATGATGATGAAAATTAGAAACCGTAATACTAACCATCAGAGAATTTACTGTGGTTTACCTTGAAATCAGTAATCGAGACCACACTAGATCTGGTAAATGTGATGGATGTGCTCTGACTGATGGCGTTTGGGGTGTTGTTGTGTTTTCAGGACGTTACGCGCCGGAACTACAGCAGTATTCGACTGAAGCCGGATAAGTTCAGCTCCTTCCTGATGGCAGACGTGGGTTTCAGCAGTTATGAGCTTATTGGGACACCCTGCGCCGGCCCTAAAGGTACAACACACATGTACACAATATTCATACAATACATCCAGTGCCTATTTTGTAAATTGCAAGGTCTGATGGACCAACTTTAATGGACTGCTTGGAGCCAACTTGACCAAATAATAGCTGCCGTTTAAGTCCAAATTATTCACCCTCCTGTGATAGCCCTCCAGCCGCCGGGCAGCCTCTAAAATGTCATTATAATTGATTGTAAATTTGAACAATACACAAGGGTTGCAATGTTTTGTGAATACAGGCCAAGAGTAACTGGCTTGACTGAACCAGTAGTTAAAATCAGTAACACTGAGCCCTGATCTCCGCAAATGAAGAAGTGTAGACGTGTAAACAATATTGAAAGACTCTGGAAACTCTGAGATCAGCATTTTGTTTCCTCTTGACGAGTCTGCTGTGATGCTGAGCTTCTGTACAGAGATCAAGCATTTCATCTGGGGCTAATAATAGACACGTCGAACTGTTCGATGTGTTCAGAAGTGAAAACGATGGTTCCTGCAGGGCTTTAGCGAGAGATCAATTCAGTTTGTTTGTTTTTAGTTTTTTCATACCAATTTAAGGTTATTAAAATCACTTTTATTTTTGAATGCTGCATTTTCTGTGTGACCTTTTGAGCACAAAACAGGCTTATGCTGCATTTGTTTATGTCAGTAGCCAAAAATACACTGAATAGGTCAGTTATCTTGTCTTTTATGCCAAAAATCATTCAAATGTTAAGTAAAGATTAAGTTCAATTAAGAAATGTTGTACATTTTCTGCTGTAGATGTATCAAATCTCAGTTTTTGATTGGTAATATGCATTGCTAAGCATTTGATTTAGACCAGTGTTTCTCAACTGGTGGGTCGCGACCCAAAAGTGGGTCGCGGGAACATTTTCAGTGGGTCGCGGAGTGTGTGGTCAAAAAAACAACAAAAGTTTCATTTTTTTAACTTATTTTGCTTTATACCGGACTTTTATTTTTGAAATGCGCGCGCGACAACCGTACCGACTACTTCCCAATAAACATTATGATGATCCGTGGATGAGCAATCCCTTTGGAATCGACGTGGAAAGCGTCACGTTGCCGAGCAACAAAGAGAATCAGCTTGTGGAGCCGTCATGTGATAAGACGCTGAAAAAGAAATTCAGTGAAGTAAAGCCTCTCCCAGTTTTGGTGCCGCAAAGTGCTTTCTGAGTATTCGTCCCTTGCCATTCGTGCGATCAAATCCATCCTACCATTCAGCACTACGTATTTGTGTGAAAGTGGCTTCTCTTCCTTGGTGCAGCTTAAGTCAAAGCAAAGGAACAGGTTGGACATAGAGCACGATCTTCGGGTCTACCATCACCCCAGACTTTGAAACTCTTATCAGGAGTAAAGCACATACTCAGTTATCTCATTAGCTTCCCAAATTACTGTTAAGTGAAACAGATGTTTGTAATTGCTGTCATATTAGATGGTTATGATTATTTAAATAATTTTACTGTAATTTGCTGATTTGTTCTGTTCAACAGGATCAGTGTTAATGTTTTGTTTAACAGTTCAGTTTAGTTCATGGTAACTGAACCTTTTCTTACCCTTACTTTGTAATATTTCTATAATTTGATACATTTTGTTAAATGACAGCAATAAAATATTGTTTATTTGTAAGTATTGGTGACTTGTGATTTATCTGTCACTATTTGTGTATGTTAACAAATAAATACAAATTAATTATAATTCCTAAAATTATATTATAGTTCCTAAAAGTTTGGGTCGCGGCTTGATGACCATGTAAAAATGTGGGTCCCATGGCCAAACCAGTTGAGAACCACTGATTTAGACGACGTTAAAAGCAATTTTATTAATATTTCAAAGAAAGTTTTGAACCGTTTCCCAGTGATGGGTTGCGGCTGGAAGGGCATCCGCTGCGTAAAACACATGCTGGATAAGTTGGCGGTTCATTCCGCTGTGGCGACCCCAGATTAAAAAGCGACTAAGCCGAAATGAAAATGAATGAATGAATGAATGAAGTTTTGAACCCTCAGGTCCATATTCATTCATTTATTCATTTTCTTTTTGGATTAGTCCCTCTATTAATCTGGGGTCGCCACAGCGGAATGAACCGCCAACTTATCCAGCATATGTTTTACGCAGCGGATGCCCTTCCAGCCGCAAACCATCACTAGGAAACATCCACACTCATTCACAGACACACACACACTCATACACTACGGTCAATCTTAGCATACCCAATTCACATGTACCACATGTCTTTGGACTTGTGGGGGAAACCGGAGCACCCGGAGGAAACCCACACAAACATGGGGAGAAAATGCAAACTCCACACAGAAATGCCAACTGACCCAGCCGAGGCTCAAACCAGCGACCTTCTTGCTGTCGCCAACCAGATCCAGATTATCAAATAAACAAATAACCAGTTTATTCATATTTCAGATCTCTTTTTCAGATCTCTCAGATGTCTTTTGACTGGTTTTTAAAATTGCGATATATACATCATCTGAAATATAAGTAAATATGCTGTTTATTTACCATTTAATTATCTGGAATCTGAGGGTTAAAATTATAGGTGGGCATATATAAATTTTTTTAATCTAGATTAATCTAGATTAAAATGGCTCATTTGAATTCTGCCGAAGGCATTCAGAATATGTGTGCTACCCAAATAATAAGTCTTTGAGAACGGGTTTCTCAAGTCAGGTGACGCATTAGACCAGGGGCTCATCTCCTGTTTCCAAAATGCATCACAAACTGCTTGAGAAACTGTTTACTATGATAATTGGTGATGAAAATAAATGATGTTCAATAAGATGTACTTGTGTTTACTAACTGTTTATTCAGTTAAACATGAATGTTGAACTGTAGGCCTACATAAGCTCCAAACAGTGATTTCATACTTGCTTTTGATGTACGTACATACAGAAAATGCTGCTTCACAAAGGCAAGTTCACAGAGCCCTGACGGTGTCAAACATTGAGTATGTTTACATGGGCAACAATACTTTAATACGATTTTAATATGATTAAAACAATACTCTGATTAAGAGTCACCATGTAAACAGCGATTTTTGATGATCTTAATGCGACTAAAGTCAGAACTGAACTAAACAGAAATGGAATTGAGACGTGGAGCATATTTTCCGACAAGATCCACACAGGCGGCTGTCAGTAAAGGACTGCACAGACACAAACACACACACACACACACACACACACACACATCGCGAAATGCGGAAGTTTTTTTTCTTCTCATTTGGCGTGCGTTATTAAATTCCATAACACTCTCACCTGTCTTTACTCATTTATTTGCGTCTAATACCCCAGTTTGTCACGAAGGCATGAATTAAATGTTCGTGAGTTAAAGTGAAACTGCTCAACTGCAGTTAGAAAAGACCCAGCTTTCACCCAACTTTGAGAATAGATTAACAGCGATATTTTTTTTATCGCGCGATAAGAGTCTCGCGTTAACGCAGCACGTTAACGCCGATAACGGCCCAGCACTAGTTAAAATATAAATATGTATATTGCAAGAAAATAGCATTTACTCTTGCACTATTGCATATATTATTTTACAGTGCATATGACTATTGCGTATTAATAATACATTTATATCTGCATATATTCATTCATTCATTTTCTTGTCGGCTTTGTCCCTTGCGGGGTCGCCACAGCGGAATGAACCGCCAACTTATCCAGCACGATTTTACGCAGCGGATGCCCTTCCAGCCGCAACCCATCTCTGGGAACTTCCACACACACATTCACACTCATACACTATGGACAATTTAGCTTACTCAATTCACCTGTACTGCATGTCTTTGGACTGTGGGGGAAACCGGAGCACCCGGAGGAAACCCACGCGAACCCAGGGAGAACATGCAAACTCCACACAGAAACGCCAACTGACCCAGCCCAGCCGAGGTTCGAACCTACGACCCAGCGACGTTCTTGCTGTGAGGCAACAGCACTACCTACTGCGCCACTGGGTTGCCCATGTGCATATATATTATATTATATTATGTTAGGCATGGGACATTATCAAGGTACATTTCAAGGTTTATCGCAGTTTGGTAAAAATTTGTGTTGTACAGAAAGCAGAAGACAATGATTTATTTGAACTATTTAGCCTGACATGTTTACTGCTTCAAAATCTTATAATGTTTCCCAAAATAAAATGTGCTGTGTTTAATAGGGAATTTTGTTTTGTTTCACCCAGACATTTAAAAAGAACTTATTTTAGAGCAGTAACCACAATACCGTGATACCGTAAAACTGTGGTATTTTTATCCAGGGATATCATACCATCGGAAACATATACAGCTGATTTTGCTCACATTTTAAAATTATAGAGCTGAATAGCGTGAAATGCCATCAGTCTACAGCAGGGGTGCTCAACCCTGTTCCTGGCGATCGACCTTCCAGCTGATTTCAGCTCCAACCCTGATCAAACACACCTGAACTAATTATTTAGAACGTGAGGAGCACTTAATAATTACAGGCAGGTGTGTTTGATAAGGGCTGCAACTGAAAACTGCAGGAAGGTCGATCGCCAGGAATAGGGTTGAGCACCCCTGGTCTACAGAGATTTCCCAGTATTTCTCTGTTGCAATCAGGAGATCACAATAATTAAACCTGAAAAAGCCAACACAACGCAAACACTAGCAGATTGCTATGGTATAAATACAGCACTACTAGGCATAGGCCGGTATAAGATTCTTACGGTATGATAATCTTGGATAAATATATCACAGTTTCACAGTATCACTGTATTATGATTACTGCTCTAAAGTATATTCTTTTTAAATGTCTGGGTTAAAAACAAAAACTTTTTTCCCCTTTTGAACACAATAGATTTTATTTTGAGAAACATTTAAAATATTTTGGAGGAGTAAACATGTCAGACTAAATTAATTATTGACTTCTGCGGTCTTCATTTGTTTAAAAAAAAAAGAAGTTTTTTTTTGCAATTTAAAATAAAATTTAATTTTAGATACATTTTCTGCTGAAGATACTGTTGTCCTAAAAAAAAAACTTATTATTATTACTATTATCATTCTTATCACTATTATTATTATCATTATATTATTATTAATAATTCATCATATTGTTAGTTAAATTCTTTTTTTTAATATTATTCTTTACTTTTGGTTTTTATTATTTGTATATTATTATAGTAACTTTTCTTTTTTCTTAAAAGCACTTTATTTTTCTACTTTTCTTCCACTCTTCCCCTTTTTTTTTCTTTTTTTTTCTTCTCCTTTTATTTCCTTTTCATCTACTTGATTATTATTATTATTTATTATTATAACTTTTTGTCCTCTTCCTGATTCCTCCCCTCACCTCCTCACTATTATCATTAATAGTATTACTTTTACTCTTGTTACCATTATTAAAATAATAAATTACATGAAATCCAACCTGAAATCTCACACAGAATTTTAAGACTAGTGTTGATCAAGTGATTTTTACCAGATGTCGTATTGGACATACAAGACTAACCCATGCCTTTTTACTTAAAGATGAAGACCCCACACAATGTTTTTACTGCACAATTCCTCTTACAGTAAAACACATTTTACTGGACTGTCCTGCTTTTAATGATTCCAGAAGACGTTTTTATGAAATGAACTCTCTTAAGGACATTTTTAACAAAGTGACACCAGGAAAAATTTTAGAATTCTTATAAAGTATTAATTCTAAACATCTTATTTAACTTGTGTATTCATTTGTTTGTTGTTCTTAATTGTTTATTTATTATTGAAATGTTCTTGCCATGAATATAGCCTTGGTTGCTGACATGGCAATAAATAAAAAAATACATTACATTGTTACCATTATTATTATTATTATTATTATTACTATTCTGACTTGTCATCCCGTTATCTCCTCATTATCATTATTACAAGTATCTCTACCCTTGTCATTATTCAGGTTGCTGTAGTTGTTGTTGTAGTAGTAGTAGTAGTAGTAGTCATTGTGGTAGTAACGATTGAAGTTGTAGTTGGGATTGTTGAAGTAGTAGTTGTAGTAATTTCTGTAGTAGTAGATGTCGTTGTTATAGTGGTACCAGAAGTCGTAAAGGTGTTGATGTAGTAGTGGTAATGGTAGTAGTATTCGGTGTAGTACTATCAGAAGTAGTAGATGTTGTCAATGTAGATGTTATAGTAGCAGTGATTGCTGAAGTAGTATCAGCAGTAGTAGTAGACGTTGTTGTAGTAGTAACAGTTGTAGGAGATGTTGTAGTAGTATCATTAGTAGATGTTGTTGTAGTAGTAACAGTTGTAGTAGATGTTGTAGTAGTATCATTAGTAGACGTTGTTGTAGTAGTATCAGTTGTAGGAGATGTTGTAGTAGTATCAGTAGTAGACGTTGTTGTAGTAGTATCAGCTGTAGTAGATGTTGTAGTAGTATGAGTTGTAGGAGATGTTGTAGTAGTATCAGTTGTAGGAGATGTTGTAGTAGTATCAGTTGTAGACGTTGTTGTAGTAGTAACAGTTGTAGTAGATGTTGTAGTAGTATCAGTAGTAGACGTTGTTGTAGTAGTATCAGTTGTAGTAGATGTTGTAGTAGTATCAGTAGTAGACGTTGTTGTAGTATTATCAGTTGTAGTAGATGTTGTAGTAGTATCAGTTGTAGGAGATGTTGTAGTAGTATCAGTTGTAGGAGATGTTGTAGTAGTATCAGTTGTAGGAGATGTTGTAGTAGTATCAGTTGTAGGAGATGTTGTAGTAGTATCAGTTGTCATAGATGTTGTAGTAGTATCAGTAGTAGTAGTTGTTGTAGTAGTATCAGTTGTAGTAGTATCAGTTGTAGGAGATGTTGTAGTAGTATCAGTTGTAGGAGATGTTGTAGTAGTATCAGTAGTAGACGTTGTTGTAGTAGATGTTGTAGTAGTATCAGTAGTAGACGTTGTTGTAGTAGATGTTGTAGTAGTATCATTAGTAGACGTTGTTGTAGTAGTATCAGTTGTAGGAGATGTTGTA
>LR812541.1:53368741-53388741 GCA_903798195.1 Danio kyathit
GAATGTGGTTTTGCTTTGTCTTGTTGAAATATACATGAGCGTCCCTGAAGAAGGCAGCAGATTGTGCTCTAAAATCTCTCTGTGCTTTCAGCATTAATGGAGCATCACAGAAGTGACGTTACCTTTGCTAAGGGCACTGACACAACCCCATACCATGACAGACCCTGACTTTCAGACTTGTTGTTGGTAACAGTCTGGATGATCCTCTTCTTCTTTGGTCTGGAGCACACGGCATCCATTTCTCTCCAAAAACACCTGAAATACTGATTCATCTGAGCACAGTACACGTTTACACTGTGTGATGGTCCATCCCAGATGCCTCTGAGCCCAAAGAAGTCAACGGCACCTCTGGACACTGTTAACATAGGGCTTCCTTTTGGCACAGTACAGTTTTTTGGGGCTGTAGTAGATGCATGATCTGATTTGGGTTGTAGTAGATACATGATCTGATTTGGGGTTGTAGTAGATACATGATCTGATTTGGGGCTGTAGTAGATACATGATCTGATTTGGGGTTGTAGTAGATACATGATCTGATTTGGGGCTGTAGTAGATACATGATCTGATTTGGGGTTGTAGTTGATACATGATCTGATTTGGGGCTGTAGTAGATACATGATCTGATTTGGGGTTGTAGTAGATACATGATCTGATTTGGGGCTGTAGTAGATACATGATCTGATTTGGGGTTGTAGTAGATGCATGATCTGATTTGGGTTGTAGTTGATGCATGATCTGATTTGGGGTTGTAGTAGATACATGATCTGATTTGGGGCTGTAGTAGATGCATGATCTGATTTGGGGTTGTAGTAAATACATGATCTGATTTGGGGTTGTAGTAGATACATGATCTGATTTGGGGCTGTAGTAGATACATGTCTGATTTGGGGCTGTAGTAGATACATGAACTGATTTGGGGTTGTAGTAGATGCATGATCTGATTTGGGGTTGTAGTAGATACATGATCTGATTTGGGGCTGTAGTTGAAACATGATCTGATTTGGGGCTGTAGTTGAAACATGATCTGATTTGGGTTGTAGTAGATACATGATCTGATTTGGGGTTGTAGTAGATACATGTTAGTAAATACATTAGCTAAAGAAACTATTGTAAAGTGGGACCATTTTGACGAATGCTTTTAAAGAAGAATCTCAACCTATTTCCTATCTCTAACCTATTTTTGTCCATATAATTAAAATCAGCGAGTTTGTGTCATTCAATATCTGAGATTAAATAGTCACAGTGGGTTTTTTTATTATTTCAGTGGCAGAAGTGTGCTTCCATACTGAGACAAACTGAGATGGTGTGAAAAGACAGATTTAGAGCAACAATAAAGCACATCACAATTAAACATCCTGCTGTTAAAAATAGTAGCACAACAGTTCAAAAGGAGCTTTATTTCTAAAGATAGAAACACCAGCAGCTCTATGCAACGTTTGAAGACGTCTGTGTGTGTTAGTGTGTGTGTGTCAGCAGTAGAGGGCAGTAGAGATGTTTGTTTTTCAGAAGCACACACTCATGAAGACTGAAAACATTGCTCTATACACTAATTCACCGTATGTTTATGTGTTATTTACTGCTAATCTGCAAATTGCTTTACGATTTTAAGTTGGGTGAACTTTTGTTTTACACTTTTTAGTTTGTTTTTTCTTACAGTTCAGACACCATTGGTGAAAAACAAAGTTGACATGAATAAACTGAGCCCCGTTTATATTTGAATGACACCAATGTCTTCTGTATAGCCAGGGGAGAATTTAACCAGTAAGCGAGTGCTTAGAGCCCCATTCAAAAGTTGGAGCCCCCAATAAATGTCTAGAAGCTTCTGTAAATTATACACTCACCGGCCACTTTATTAGGTACACCTTACTAGTACCGGGTTGGACCCCTTTTGCCTTCAGAACCTCTTAATCCTTCATGGTATAGATTCAACAAGCTACTGGAAATATTCCTCAGAGATTTTGCTCCATATTGACATTATAGCATCGAGCAGTTGCTGCAGATTTGTCGGCTGCACATCCATGATGGCAATCTCCCGTTCCACCACATCCCAAAGGTGCTCTATTGGATTGAGTTCTGGTGACTGTGGAGGCCATTTGAGTACAGTGAACTCATTGTCATGTTCAAGAAACCAGTCTGAGACTAGACTAACTTTACAGCTCTCTTAGAATTAAACGTGAGGGTTTTTTTTAACCCCATTCAGCCGATCTCTATGTCAGGTGGAGCACTTTTAGCTTATCTTAGCATAGATCATTGAATCAGATTAGACCATTAGCATTTTACAATTTCATTCATTAATTTTCTTTTCGGCTTAGTCCCTTTATTAATTGGGGGTTGGCACAGCGAAATGAACTGCCAACTATTCCAGCATATGTTTTACTCCGCGAATGCCCTTCCAGCCGCAACCCAACACTGGGAAACACCCATACACTCTTATTCACACTCGTACACTACGGCCAATCTAGTTCATCATTTCCCCTATAGCGCATGTGCTTGGACTGTGGGGGAAACCAGAGCACCCAGAGGAAACCCACGCCAACACGGGGAGAACATGCAAACTCCACACAGAAATGCCAACTGATCCAGCTGGGACTCGAAGCAGCGACCTTCTTGCTGTGAGGCCACAGTGCTAACCACTGAGCCACCATGTCGCCCAAAACACATTTATTAAACAGATATTTATGAAAATAAGCATTTAGTAACTGAACATTAGAAATAGAAAGATTATGCATTTAAATTCATGTGAAATATTGCCAGAAAATAAAATTGCAAAACTATGAAGTTTTCTATATTGTTTATTATTGTTATTATTATTGTTTTGGACGGTCAGTTTTGGCTTCAGTGTTGAATAATGTAACATATGCACAGATGTATTATTGTGTAGAATCCAAATGAAAATATTCATGTAAAAAGATATATCTGTGAGGAGTGTACTCAAATGCGCCGAGCACTAACTCACCCCATGGTTGTGATGCTCTTGAAGGGATAGTTCACCAAACAATGAACATTTACTCATTTGCTTCAGTTTATAATGGTGTGGAACCACTGAATTGAATTTAAAAAGAAGATATTTTGATGAGGGGCGCCATGGTGGCACGATTGGTGTGGGTTTCCTCCGGGTGCTCCGGTTGCCCCCACAGTCCAAACACATGTGCTGTAGGGCAGTGGTTCCCAAAGTGGGCGTCGCAGGACAATCAGAAAGGGGTCACTTGGTGATTTCCAAAAATCTAATTTCTTTTATTAAAATATTATAATTACCATATTTACCTAAAATCTAATCTACTTGAGCCTATTGGTGTGAGCACGTTTGTATTATTGGGGGTTGCAAGTCACTGGCATTGTTACTTTAGGGGTTGTGAGCTGAAAAGTTTGGTAACACCAGCTATAGGGGAATTGGATGCACTAAATTGGCCGTAGTGTGGGTGTGTGTGAATGTGAGAGTGTATAAGCGTTTCCCAGTACCGTGTTGCTGCTGGAAGGGCATCCGCTGCGTAAAACATATGCTGGAATAGTTGGTGGTTCATTCCACTGTGGTGACCCCTGATTAATAAAGGGACTACGCCGAAGGAAACCGAATGAATGATATATAGAAGAAAGTTGAAAAGCATTGACTACCATAGTAGGAAAAACAATTGTTATGGAGGTCAATGGTTACCGGTTTTCAACATTTCTCAAAATATCTTCTTTTGTGTTCAACAGAAGAAACTCGTATATATTTGAAACAAGTGAAGGAGTACATGACAGAATTTCTGAACTACTAATTTCCAGTGGTGTAAAGTAACTAATTAGAAATACTCAAATGACTGTAATTGAGGAGTTTTTCTCAGTAAGTAGTTTTAAAAATGTCTACTTTTACTTTTAGAATGACGTTAACTGAAACTTTGTCTTACACCACGCCCACCAAAAGGGTACTCTTGGTACTCTTTAGGCAGTGGAAACGCAAGCCTAAAAAAGGTGACCCGTACCGACTCGTACCGTACCGTACTGTACCACACTGCAAATAATGCTTTTCTTACTTAGATTTTTTAATCTTGTTTCTAGTCCAAATATCTAAACATTCTTAAATCAAGAAGAATTTTCTAGACAAGCAAAACATGTTGTCTTGTTTTAAGAAATAAGAGTTTTTCCTTAAAACAAGCAAAATAATCTGCCAATGGGGTAAGTGAAATAATCTTATGTCAAAAGGAAAAAACAAGATTATTTTGCTTACCCCATTGACAGATTATTTTGCTTGTTTTAAGGAGAAACTCACTTAATATTGGCATATTATTTCTTAAAACAAGACATTATATTTTGCTTGCCAAGAAAATGTTTCTTGATTTAAGAATTTTTAGATATTTGGACTAGAAACAAGATAAAAAAATCTAAGTAAGAAATTCTTTTTTTGCAGTGTGGTCAGTGGAAATGGGCCATTACTTCCCCTTGAGTACATTTCTAGTGCAGTATCTGTACTTTTACTCCACTACTTTCCTTCAACCTGCAGTCACTACTTTATTTTTCTTGTCTATGGGGATTTGAAAAATCAATCCTGAGATTTCTGTTCAATCAAATCACTCATACCGTAGAAGATAAATCGCCTCATAATGAACTACCTCAAGACATGTGCACTTTATAATTGCAGCAAACTGTTTGGAAGTATTAAAAGTGTCCATGAAGATGTTCAAAATCTTTACACGCATTGATCCAGAGACTGTTTAGATGCATGCCACTGATGAGAAGATGACGGAGGTTTACTGTATGATGACTGAAATGGCCTTAAACACCCAGCAGGCACAAGACGTCAACATGATGTCAGATTGATGTTGTACCCTAACGCCCTATTCACACGGGGCGTCAGCTTCAACGCTTCTCATTCACTTTGAATGGGTGACGTCAGGCGTTGCCGAACTGCATTGTCGATCCGTCTGCGCCGATTCAGTGGCGTTGCTCGCTGCAGATGTTGGAACTTGCTCAACGGAAGCGTCAGCCAATAAGATCGCTGTATGCAAATGCACCAGCTCAGACAGTGGCCTATTGCTGACTAATTTCATTGGCTGACGCTGCTATGACGACAGCGTCAGCCCCAACTTCAGACACGCCCTCTGTCAAGCGTTGATGCTGAAGCCCCGTGTGAATGGGGCGTAACATTACAGGGGACGTTGCATGTTGTTTGAAAATGAAAATCGGGTTGACGTCAATGTCCAACCTAAAACCAACTAAGGCGTACTCGCACTATGCTATCTGAACTGTGCCCAGGCCCGTTTCCCAGATCATTTGAGAAGTGTGAGTGCTCTGAATCAGGCTCAGGCCCTGGCCCGGTTGGAAGAGGTGTGCCAGAGCGCGGTTCACTTGGGTTCAGGCTTGTAGTGTGAGTGCAAAGCACGCCTGAGCCAGAAACTGAAGACGAGACATGACTTTTAAGGGACTGTTTCATATGGATTAATTAATCATTCGTACTGTTCAATGAACACAAACTGTCGTAGTTTATTAAAGACGCAAACCCCTCACTGCACGTCAGCTGCACCTTTAGCACGAGGACTTCATGATTGTTTATGAGCGTCAAAAGTGGCTGATCTGTTCGGCGAAATATTTGACTGCATGTCACCGCATATCAAACGACTAAAACAATATAAAGAAATCACCACCGTGCTGAGCGAGAGCGCTTACTGAACAGCTCATCATTGTAAGCGTGCCCAGGCCCGAATGTAATGTGAGTGCGGGCCGTTGGGGGAGACAGGAGGGGGGACAAGCATGCTTTGGCCCAGTTCAAGGCAACATATTGTGAGTATGCACTAAATATTAACGTTAATGATGTTACAGCTTGACGTTGTGTGTTATGTTACCACTATGACGTCTATCAGACGTTGGATTTTGCTAATGTAATGTAATGTGTATTTATATAGCGCATTTATTGTGCATGGCCATACACCCAAAGCGCTTCACAATCATGAGGGGGGTCTCTCCACACCACCACCAGTGTGCAGCATCCACTTGGATGATGCGACAGCAGCCACAGGACAACAGCGCCAGTGCGCTCACCACACACCAGCTATTGAGGGAGTGGAGAGACAGTGATAGAGCCAATTCGGTGGATGGGGATGATTAAGAGGCCATGATCGGTAAGTGCCAATTGAGGGACTTTGGCTAGGACAGAGAGTCAGGACCTCGGTTTAACGTCTCATCCGAAAGACGGCGCCCACTGACAGTGTAGTGTCCCCTTCACTTTTACTCGGGCATTAGGACTCACATAGACCGCAGGTTGAGCGCCCCCTGCTGGCCTCTCTAACACCACTTCCAACAGCAACCTAGTTTTCCCATGTGGTCTCCCATCCAGGTACTAACTAGTCTCAGCCCTGCTTAGCTTCAGTGAGTAACCGGTCTCGGGCTGCAGGGTGATATGGCTGTGGTTGCCGTACCTGATGAGTAAATGTCAGTATTTGACGTCATATATGACATTGGTTTAAGATTTCGGCTTGACAATGGATTTTGGTCACTTTCTAACAACCTAAAATCAACCAAATATCAACGTCATTATTGGACATCAAAATAACGTCCTTAGACGCTGGCTAGATGTTGAATTTTGGTCACCTGACATCACAAGCTAAATCTAACCTGATATTAATGTCTCATGATGTTGTGTGCCTGCTGGGCAATAACTAAACACACTACAGAATGTTACGTTTACACACACATGCACAAATTACATGTAAACACATCAGCTTTTCACAGTGTAATACTCACTACTCACTACTCTTGAGTACTTTTAAAAGGGCTACTTTTTACTCATGCTTTGAGCAATATTTACAGCAGATACTTTTACTCTAGTCGCACTACATTTTTAGGCAAGTAATGGTACTTTTACTTGAGCTTGATTTTCCAGTACTCTTTCCACCACTGCTAATCTCTGTCTCTCCACTCCCTCAATAGCTGGTGTGTGGTGAAGCACTGGCGTCGTTGTCCTGTAGCTGCCGTCACATCATCCAATTGGAGCAGCACACTGGTGGTGGTGTGGAGAGACCCCCCTCATGATTGTGAAGAGCTTTGTGTGTATGGCCATACAGGATAAATGCACTACATAAATACACATTATTTCTTAAACCACCCCTTTAGTGATCCATTTCTGTTCCTCTAGCCTTTTAGCTCTGCTTTCCCAGCGTCTCTGCCTCTCTTCTCTTCCTGAGTAGCTGTTTTGAGTGTGCAGGTGAAGCGGAACACCTGTGTTTTCAGCTCAGCTCAGGGGAGTGTGTGTCTCTCGTTCTGCTGTGTGTTCTGATGGCCAGGATAAACTCTGTTTCCCATGAGGCCGCGGGGCAGCAGCTCAAAGCCCTAAAGAGGTTTAAGTTCAGAGGATCAAACGACAGCTGGAGAGACGCACATCAGAGAGGAGGAAGAACACACACACACACACACACACAGCGGACATGCCTCTCAAACGAGAAGGTGAGATGGTGAGACGGGTGTGTGTGTGTGACAGAGAGAGTGATTTATTTGTGTGTGTGTGTGTGAGAAAGAGTGAGTGATTTCCCGTCTGTGTGCATGTGTGTGAGATTAAAAATGTGTGAGAGTGTATGATTGAGTGTGGTTTCACTTGTGAGTTTGTGCACTGAATCTGTGTGTGTGTGTGTAATGTTCACTAACACTGTACATATATGTTTAATACACACCGAGTCTGTGTGTGTTTAATGCACTGTGAATCTGTGAAATTGTGTTGAATCTATATATTTGTGTGTGTGTGTGTTTAATGTATGATGAATCTATGTTTGTGTTTAATGCACACTGAATTTGTATATGTGTGTGTGTGTTTGTGTTTAACGCACACTGAATCTGTATATGTGTGTGTGTGTTTAATGCACACTCAATTTATGTGTGTGTATTTAATGCACACTGAATCTGTCTGTGTGTCTGTCTGTGTCTGTTTAAGGCACACAATCTGTGTGTGATGTGTATGTGTGTTGAATGGACACTCGATATGTATCTGTTGAAATCTGTATATATCTGTGTGTGTGTGTGTACTTAATGCACACTGAATCTGTATATGTTTGTGTGTGTGTGTGTGTTTAATGCACACTGTGTGTGTGCTTAATGCACACTCAGTGTGTGTGTGTGTGTGTGTGTGTGTGTGTGTGTGTGTGTGTGTGTGTGTTTAGTGCACACTGAATCTGTATATGTTTGTGTGTGTGTGTGTTTAATGCACACTCAGTGTGTGTGTGTGTGTGTGTGTGTGTGTGTGTGTTTTTAGTGCACACTGAATCTGTATATATCTGTGTGTGTGTGTGTTTAATGCACACTGAATCTGTGTGTGTGTGTGTGTGTGTGTTTAATGCACACTGAATCTGTGTGTGTTTGTGTGTGTGTGTGTGTTTAATGCACACTGAATCTGTGTGTGTGTTTGTGTGTGTGTGTGTGTATTTAATGCACACTCCATCTATGTGTGTGTTTGTGTGTGTGGGTTGAGTACATACTGAATCTACATACTGAATCTGAATCTTGAGTACACACACGCACGCACGCATATAACAAATCAATAAAAGTGATTTGATGCGTGCGTGCGTGCGTGTGTGTGTGTGTGTTTAATGGACGCTCAATCTGTGTGTGTGTGTGTGTGTTTAGTAAATACTGAATCTGTATATATCTGTGTGCGTGTGTGTACTTAATGCACACTGAATCTGTATATGTTTGTGTGTGTGTGTGTTTAATGCACACTGTGTGTGTGTTTAATGCACACTCAGTGTGTGTGTGTTTGTGTGTGTGTGTTTTTAGTGCACACTGAATCTGTATATATCTGTGTGTGTGTGTGTGTGTGTGTGTGTGTGTGTGTGTTTAATGCACACTGAATCTGTGTGTGTGTGTGTGTGTTTAATGCACACTGAATCTGTGTGTGTTTGTGTGTGTGTTTAATGCACACTGAATCTGTGTGTGTTTGTGTGTGTGTGTGTGTGTTTAATGCACACTGAATCTGTGTGTGTGTTTGTGTGTGTGTGTGTGTATTTAATGCACACTCCATCTATGTGTGTGTTTGTTTGTGTGGGTTGAGTACATACTGAATCTACATACTGAATCTGAATCTTGAGTACACGCACGCACGCACGCATATATCAAATCAATAAAAGTAATTTGATTTGATATATGCGTGCGTGCGTGCGTGCGTGTGTGTGTGTGTTTAATGGACGCTCAATCTGTGTGTGTGTGTGTGTATGTGTGTTTAGTAAATACTGAATCTGTATATATCTGTGTGCGTGTGTGTGTGTGTGTGTGTGTGTTTAATGCACACAATCTGTGTATGATGTATGTGTGTTGAATGGACACTCGATCTGTGTGTGTGTGTTGAATGGACACTCGATCTGTGTGTGTGTGTGTATTTAATGCACACTGGATCTGTATATGTTCATGTGTGTTTGTGTGTTTAATACACACTCAAAGTGTGTGTGTGTGTGTGTTTAGTGCACAATGAATCTGTATATATCTGTGTGTGTGTGTGTGTGTGTGTGTGTGTGTGTGTGTGTGTGTGTTTAATGCACACTGAATCTGTATATATCTGTGTGTGTGTGTGTGTGTGTGTGTTTAATGCACACTGAATCTGTATATATCTGTGTGTGTGTGTGTGTGTGTTTAATGCACACTGAATCTGTATATATCTGTGTGTGTGTGTGTGTGTGTGTGTGTTTAATGCACACTGAATCTGTATATATCTGTGTGTGTGTGTGTGTGTGTGTGTGTGTGTGTGTGTGTGTGTGTGTGTGTGTGTGTGTGTGTGTGTGTGTGTTTAATGCACACTGAATCTGTATATATCTGTGTGTGTGTGTGTGTGTGTGTGTGTGTGTGTGTGTGTGTGTTTAATGCACACTGAATCTGTATATATCTGTGTGTGTGTGTGTGTTTAATGCACACTGAATCTGTGTGTGTGTATGTGTGTGTGTGTTTAATGCACATTCCATCTATGTGTGTGTTTGTGTGTGTGGGTTGAGTACATACTGAATCTGTATATATATGTGTGTGTGCGTGCGTGTGTGTGTGTGTGTGTGTGTGTGTTTAATGCACGCTCAATCTGTGTGTTGTGTGTGTGTGTTTAATACATACTGAATCTGTATATATCTGTGTGTGTGTGTGTGTGTGTATTTAATGCACACAATCTGTGTATGATGTATGTGTGTTGAATGGACACTCGATCTATGTGTGTGTTTGTGTGTTTAATACACACTCAAAGTGTGTGTGTGTGTGTCTTTAGTGCACAATGAATCTGTATATATCTGTATGTGTTTCTGTTTAATGCACACTGAATCTGAATGTGTGTGTGTGTGTGTGTGTGTATGTCAGATACGGAGCGTGCGCTGCAGGCCATGGAAGCCTGTCAGTCTGCAGGTGATGAGGGTTTCAGGACTCGAGCAGAGAGACTTCTGACCATCTTTCAGAGTGACCTGTTTCAGGCTCTGCTGGGTAGGTCACAAACACACACACACACACACACACACACACACACACACACACACACACACACACACACACACACACACACACACACACAGCTAATCAGCCGTGAGTGGCAGTGTGAACTCTATATTTAGTGTGTAATCTGTCATTGGGAGATTTACACTTGTGACATCATCAGATTAGACTGATTTCTAGAGCAGAGAACGCATCACTGGAGGCGGGGCTTGGCTGAGGAGCAGCGTGTGATTGGTCAGTGAGGATGAATGGAGCTGTCAGTCAGTGTCAGGATTCCCTATATTTTACACACAGACACTCACTGGTCAAAACAACACAACATGTGAATGCTAGTCTGGCCAGACTCTTCTAAACACACACACACACACACACACACACTGTTGGGTTTAACTGAAAGTGTGTGTTTTTTCCTCCACAGACATCCAGGAGTTTTATGAGCTGACGGTGTTTGAGAATCAGACGGCAGGTAGAGCTCTCACACCGGGACTGGTGAGTCTGTGTGTGTGTCAATCCTTCACAGCATCTGTTCATGCACTCAGTGACTAGCGCCATGCTAATAATGATTAGCAAAGTGCTATAACATGCTAAAAATGCTTATTAAAGGTCCTGTGAAGAGCGAAATGTGCATATTTGATGAGAGATATTACATGAAGAGAGGGCGGGGCATACAGTAACTCCTCCCCTTTAAAAAAAACAGCCAATAGTGATTAGTTTTCACACAGCTCTACCCATGAGAGTGATTGAGTGCACTGTTGCCGACTATTATCAATGAAAAGGTGCTAAGCTCTGCCCGAAAAGTCGCTAGATTACAGCATACGTCAATTCGTCATCACATTCTACCGTTTCGTTTGTTTAACAGCCTATGGTTAAAGGTGCTGTATGTTGTCGCCGCCAGTGGTGGAGTGGTTAGTGCGTCGACACATGCACTACGGTGCTCACCGAGTTTGATTCCGCCTCGCGGTCCTATGCCGAACCTTCCCCTCTCTCTGCTTTCCTGTCAGTTCTCTCTACTTTCCTATCCAATAAAGGTAAAAACCCCCAAAAAATAATTATAAAAAAAAAAAAGATGCTGTATGTACGTTTTTGACTCTTCTAAAGCATAAAAATACCATAATATGTGTGCAGATATTTAAGAAACATCCCAAGTGAACATGAAACAATGCTGAAGTCAGATATTCTACTTTGAAAATGGTTTTTCCGTGCCGGAGCGCTGTCTTTGTTTAGGTAAAGTTAACTTGCACAATGCCAGTTTACCCAATTATATTTCAGCACTCCGGGTCGCCTTGTTGGAAAACAGCGTATTTCATTCATTCATTCAGAAAAGCTCTGAAAGCATGCGTCCGTGACCTAAAATGCGACCGAAATGCGACCTCCGGTGAACAGACGACTAATGCAGAGTTCAGACTGCATGATTTTCAAAGTAAGGCAAGGCAAGTTTATTTATATAGCACATTTCATACACAGTGGCAATTCAAAGTGCTTTACATAAACAGGAATAAAAAAAAAGACAAGTGTAAGAAAAAAAATAAAAACAGATAATAAAAAACAGATAAAAATGTGTTAAAACAGGTTGTAAAAGAATGAAAAAGAAGAGAAAAACATAATAGTGCGATCTGTCGGACGCAGCACAGTGCTCATTCAGTAAAGGCACAGCTAAACAGATGTGTTTTCAGTCTGGATTTGAATGTGCCTAATGTTGGAGCACATCTGATCATTTCTGGAAGCTGATTCCAGCAGTAGGGGGCGCTGTTAGTAGCTGAAAGCCGATTCACCCTGCTTTGACTGAACTCTTGGAATTTCTAGTTTATATGATCCTAGAGATCTGAGTGTTCTTCTAGGTTTGTATTCAGTGAGCATATCTGTAATGTATTGAGGTCCTAGGCCATTTAGTGATTTATAGACAAGTAGTAATACTTTAAAATCTATTCTGAATGTAACTGGGAGCCAGTGTAGAGACCTGAGGACAGGTGTGATGTGCTCTGATCTCCTGGTTCTGGTCAGAATCCTGGCCGCAGCGTTCTGGATGAGCTGCAACTGTCTGACTGTCTTTTTGGGAAGGCCAGTGAGGAGGCCGTTACAGTAATCCACCCTGCTGCTGATAAAAGCATCAACAAGTTTCTCTAAGTCTTCACTGGAAACAAAGCATCTGATTCTTGCAATGTTTTTGAGATGATAGTATGCTGATTTACTAACTGCTTTGACATGACTACTGAAACTCAGATCTGACTCCAGAGTCACACCAAGATTCTTGACCTTATTTTTTGTTGTTTGACCTTTAGAGCCGAGGTACGCATTCACCTTGAGAACCTCATCTCTGTTCCCAAACACAATGACTTCAGTTTTCTCTTTGTTTAACTGAAGAAAGTTTTGGCACATCCAACTGTTCATTTCATCAATGCATTGGCAGAGGGTGTCAATAGGGCTGTAGTCATTAGGCAATAAGGCTAAGTAGATCTGAGTGTCATCAGAATAGCTGTGGTAGGAAATTGGGTTATTTCTCATTATTTGGCTCAGAGGGAGCATATAAAGGTTGAACAGTAGTAGTCGTGTGTCAGATGTTTTCACACTGCATGACTATCTGAGCTTGTGTTCTGTCGGTGCTGTGTTTACACTGTAGGATGAATCGGCGTCAGAAGAGTTCACGCTGTATGACTTTAAAATAGGAAGAATCACAGATAACTTTGTCTAAACTACATCTCACAGCCGAACAAACGCGAGAAGTGACATGGAAACGACGCGAGGTCATGTAATATATCTTTCGTTTTTAACTACATAATGTAAACAGAAAGCTTTAGCTTTAGAAACTTGTGTTGCTCACCTGGCTTTTGAAGAGAATTAACAATCTCTCCTTAACTTTTTTTATTGCTTTTCGACCTGATTGTAATATTCATCAGACGACACGTCAAACAGACACAGTGCTCCTGCCAATTTTACACTAGTTTTTTCCTCCATTTCTTGGGTCCAAATAAACTGAAAATTAGCGCTTTTAGCTTCTCCCCCAGCCTCCCTGCTGGCCTGCAGGTAACCACACTAGTGAATGCTGCTCTCTCATTGGCTGTCGGTAATTGCAGATGTTATTTTCAGTCAGAACTCATTTCACACGGCATGATTTGAATCGCCGACAGCTCCAGATATTTAGCACGGCAAATATCTCACGGGCATCGGCGACTCATCTGCGATTCTCTCAGATCACATCCTTGATAGTTCACGCTATGTGATTGTCACTCACGTGCACGAGCGCCGATTTGCCTGTGATTTCAGGCATTTGTCAGCGATTTCTCAAAACCTGTCGGCGAGTCAAAATCGGGGTTAAAATCATGCAGTCTGAACTCGGCATAAGCATAATGTTATTTTGACGTCCAATAACGAAGTCAAATGACATTGATATTTGGTTGATTTTAGGTTGTGTTAGAAAGTGACCAAAATCTAACATCTTAAACCAACATCATATTGACGTCAAATACTGACATTTATTCGTCAGGTATGGCAACCAAAATCCGACACTGATTGTAATATTTCTCAGACGACACGTCAAACAGACACAGTGCTCCTGCCAATTTACACTCGTTTTTCCTCCATTTCTTGGGTCCAAATAAACTGAAAATGAGCGCTTTTAGCTTCTCCCCCAGCCTCCCTGCTGGCCTGCAGGTAACCACACTAGTGATTGCTGCTCTCTCATTGGCTGTAGGTGATCGCGATGTTATTTTCAGTCAGAACTCATTTCACACAGCATGATTTGAATCGCCGACAGATACAGATATTTAGCATGCCAAATATCTCACGGGCGTCTGCGACTCATCGGCGATTCTCTCAGATCACATCCTTGATAGTTCACGCTGTGTGATTGTCACTCACGTGCACGAGCACCGATTTGCCTGTGATTTCAGGCATTTGTCTGCAATTTCTCAAAACCTGTCGGCGAGTCAAAATCAGGGCTAAAATCATGCAGTCTGAACTCGGCATAAGCATAATGTTATTTTGACGTCCAATAACGAAGTCAAATGACATTGATATTTGGTTGATTTTAGGTTGTGTTAGAAAGTGACCAAAATCTAACATCTTAAACCAACATCATATTGACGTCAAATACTGACATTTATTCGTCAGGTATGGCAACCAAAATCCGACACTGATTGTAATATTTCTCAGACGACACGTCAAGCAGACACAGTGCTCCTGCCAATTTTACGCTCGCTTTTCCTCCATTTCTTGGGTCCAAATAAACTGAAAATGAGCGCTTTTAGCTTCTCCCCCAGCCTCCCTGCTGGCCTGCAGGTAACCACACTAGTGATTGCTGCTCTCTCATTGGCTGTCGGTAATTGCCGATGTTATTTTCAGTCAGAACTCATTTCACACTGCATGATTTGAATCGCCGACAGCTCCAGATATTTAGCTCGCCAAATATCTCACGGGCGTCTGCGACTCATCGGCGATTCTCTCAGATCACATCCTTGATAGTTCACGCTGTGTGATTGTCACTCACGTGCACGAGCGCCGATTGCCTGTGATTTCAGGCATTTGTCTGCGATTTCTCAAAACCTGTCGGCGAGTCAAAATCAGGGCTAAAATCAGACTGCATGAACTCGGCATAAATGAGACCGATTCACTTCTACATGAGGTTATTAATTAGCAAATGATATAAACAGGGCTTAACATTAACTTTTTTGATCACCAGCCACTGTGGCTAGTAGATTTCCAACATTACTAGCCACTTGCCATTTTCACTAGCCACACTTTTGGTAAAATAACCTGTCCTGGCTAAAAGTTTTAGATCAGCAGTTAACTGCACATAGACGGGGAGTAATCTTTCATTAAAGCAATGTTATTGTAAAAAAGTACAATTAAACCATATTAACAAAAATAACTGTGAGCAAAAGAAAGCAGGTGAAACATACCGTGTTTGATTATGAAAGGATGACCACACGCGCACGGTTAATATAGGCCTGTTAATAATCTGTTCAAAGAATAATTAAAATGAAAGCAGTGACCGCTGCTGCTTACAAAAGAATATGTGTGTTTTTGTTTTAATCTTGAGCTCTTGAAAGCAGCAGGACTGTGGGTGCACGATCATCACTCTTTGTCCAGTCTATTTCAAAGGGAACCGATCGCACCAGTTGCGCTTCCTCTAGGCATGGTGACGGTGGCTTCGCGCAAGTAAACGAGAGCGTGCACGCTTTTTAACAGTCGCGCGCATCACATCATCTGTGCGTGCGAGTGATCATCCTCTCATTCGGTATTCACCAGCTTTCTGCTCGCGCGAACACAGTTATTATTGTCAGTCGTGCTGCTTCTCGATTCTAAGATCACATTTGCACGAATATTGGGCCACGCTTATTTTCAAACCCTGCTTTTAAGAAAACTACAATGATTTCCAAAGTGGCTAGTGGAGGTGTCTGTCTAACCCGCCAGAGTTGAAATCTACCCGCATTTGGCGGGTGTTAAAGGTGCAGTATGGAAGTTTGACACCCAGTGGTTGAACTAGGTATTGCACGCCTAGATCAAAATAAACGCACGCATGGGATGCCAGATTGAGTAGAGGAGCGAGTGATTTAAGCTGTGTTCTAAATAAAAGCAACGACACGCGATAGAGGGAATATTCTCCATTAGGGGTGTAACGATACTACAAACCGAACCGAAATATCGCGATACACCAACCACGATACGTATCACGAAACTCTCGTGGCGGACCGCGATACTGTCACGCCCCCTGCTGCCCACTGTTAAGGTTGACGTCACTTGTCTCTAATTGAACCAAAACATCTTTATTTTATCACATTTGATTAAATTGTATTAGTAATGATGAGCTTTTGTTCTAAATATGATATTCTAAAGTTAGTATTTTCCAAGTGCATGTCATGTCATGTGACTTGAGTGAGCGATCACACTCCATTACTACTGTATATGCAGGACGGCTGCTTCGCATATATTGAGATTGCAGATCCCCCAAATACATTTAAGTCTCCTGTTTGGGAACATTTTGGTTTTCCAGTGTAGTACAGGAATGGAATTCGTGTCGTAGACAAAGCGCACACTATCTGTCGTAACTGTTTCACGAAACTTAATAAGGAATAACATTTAAAAAATGTGGTAAATTTCACAATGTGAGGGTGTACGCAAAAGACACTGACAACAGAACTGCCAACAAAAGGGATTTAACCCCTTACCTCGCTAGAAACTGATGAAAAGACAAAAAGGTTTTCAGCGCCGTGCGCCTTATTCTTCCCTATACTGAACTGTAGAATAAAATAAATACAAAGATGACGTTCACCTCTTACCTGATGTCTTTAACAATACATTTTCTACGTGTTTGCAAAATGGAAGTCGTAAGACATCTTCCCTATCCACCTTACTCTGAGAAAAGAGTGAACTTGAGGAGGTAAAGCTCAATATGACGAGAAAGAGCTGAACAAAAAAGCAACAAACAAATCAATCGAAATAAAAGTGTACAAAAATCACAAAATTTCTCAAAGTGGGCAAAACTAATGCAAAATAATTTGCCCAAACGAAAGTTAAGCAAAAACAACGAAATTCATAATCATGTTAGCAAAATACACGAAAAACGAGATCAAAGGAAGATGAGCTCTCCTCCGCTTTTCCTGACGTCATTTTTATATTCCCGCACCACGACACCCAATGATGATAGATCGGTCTCCTGACCAATCAGCTGTTGTGAAGGCGGACATACAGAAATGACAGGCATGGAGAGAGCGAGCGAGAGAGAGAGAAAGAGAGAGAGAGAGAGAGGGGGAGAGAGAGAGAGAGAGAGAGAGGCAAAAATATACGGCTACAACCCTAACATTAGTTTCAGACAAAACTGCAATGTATTTTACTGGTGAATAGGTCATGTAAAAAACACTTTACAAGCACATTATATGTATATTATTTTTCATTAATTTAAACGGAAACCTATCTAAATGATAACTAAAATGAGCATCACTTTGTCTGTGTCTGCACAGAAATCAAGCCCCTCACCTGAGAATGTGGACATTATGGTGTTTTTAAAGAAGAACTTAAAACTTAATTGAATATTCCAAATGTCCTAAGAAAGGACAAGCCTGTTTATCTTTCACTATAGTCTACACTGCAGTTATTTATTTCATTTGAGTTTACTTTCTTAAGATGGCTGCACTAAAGAGAATAGTTTTTTCTGACTACTCTATATTGGAGGTATTTATTTAATGTTTGTTGTTTACTCTGGTATCCTGACTGTACTAAAATGTGATGGCAAAATTAATAAAGAAAATGTTTAGTTGTTCTTGTTATTAAGTGAATCTATTGTTCCTTAGCATTGCTGTTAAGATGACATCAACCCTAACCCCACAGCAAACAGAAACCGAACCGAACCGAACCGAACCGTGGCTCCAAAACCGTGAACCGAACCGAACCGTGCCTTTGGTGTATCGTTACACCCCTATTCTCCATAATAAAAGGAGTTTTGGTTCTAACCAACACCTCGAATTGATATAATAGAAACAGCTTCTGTTTCTCACAGCTGAACAACAGAAACCTATGACAGATCACCTCAGGTAAACCTCGTGTGCTTTATTCAGTGCTAAATGCTAACAATGTGATTTTGAATGGATTCTAAACCTTACCGTTTCGTGAGTGAGTGCACTATTCTGTGCTTCTGAAAGGCTGTGTTTAAATTTGAATCTGTCTCATTTTGATGTCTGATACTGTCTATTTCGGTCATGGACGCATGCTTTCAGAGTCTTTCTGAATGAATGAATGAAATACGCTGTTTTCCAACAAGGCGACCCGGCGTGCTGAAATATAATTGGCTAAACTGGCATTGTGCAGGTAAATTTACCTAAACAAAGACAGCGCTCCGGCACGGAAAAAACATTTTCAAAGCAGAATATCTGACTTCAGCATTGTTTCATGTTCACTTGGGATGTTTCTTAAATATCTGCACACATATCATGGTATTTTTATGCTTTAGAAGAGTCAAAAACTTACATACAGCACCTTTAACGTAAAGCCCTGGATATAAATATTACGAGCGTAAACATTAGGTGAGCAGGTTACATTGTAATCTCGTGTCCTAACAACACGCTTCATGACGAGATACGCAGTGATGAGCAGTTTGGCTGTTTGCACCAGATGAAACACGACAGAAATCTAAACACAGCCATTCAGAAGCACAGAATAAGCACTCACTCACGAAACGGTGAGGTTTAGAATCTATTTAATACATGTTAACCCTCTTTAACATCATTAAATGTAGATGCTGAATCACTCATATGTGTTTAGTTCCAAAGTTCAATATCAGACGGTTTATAATATTCTCCAGATCTGAGCTGAACTATCTGCTGCTGCTTTCAGTATATAGCAATAAATGTCATGTAAAATGGCATTCAGACTCACATTGTAAGCATTTAGCACTGAATAAAGCACACGAGGTTTACCTGAGGTGATCACTGTCATAGGTTTCTGTTGTTCAGCTGTGAGAAACAGAAGCTGTTTCTATTATATCAATTCGAGGTTTTTGGTTAGAACATTCCAGTCATTCGCGCCGCGCCATTCGCGCCGCAGGATGTCTACTGCGCCTTTGCATTGACTTAACATGTAAATCACTCGTGCTTGACGCTTCTTCCGCGTCTGGTGTGAACGCAGCATAACACTCTGTTTTAAGGGCCAAGAGGAAGGGGAAGGGGTACAAACACAAAATTGGGATTGGGTCTTAAAGTCCGCATGAACTGGAAGCTGCCACCTTTTTGTTTTTTGTTTTTTCGTATTGTGACGCAGTTCCGAGAGAAATTAAATATTAAATTAGAAAGCAGTGGGCGTGGCTTGTTTTTGCTACTGTAAGCTGATTGGATGTAGTAAAGTAGGCGTGTCATTCAGAAAGATAGGAAAAAAGGCAATAGTTCCGAGAGAAATTAAATATTAAATGAGAAAGCAGTGGGCGTGGCTTGTTTTTGCTACTGTAAGCTGATTGGATGTAGTAAAGTAGGCGTGTCATTCAGAAAGATAGGAAAAAAGGCAATAGTTCCGAGAGAAATTAAATATTAAATGAGAAAGCAGTGGGCGTGGCTTGTTTTTGCTACTGTAAGCTGATTGGATGTAGTAAAGTAGGCGTGTCATTCAGAAAGATAGGAAAAAAGGCAATAGTTCCGAGAGAAATTAAATATTAAATGAGAAAGCAGTGGGCGTGGCTTGTTTTTGCTACTGTAAGCTGATTGGATGTAGTAAAGTAGGCGTGTCATTCAGAAAGATAGGAAAAAAGGCAATAGTTCCGAGAGAAATTAAATATTAAATGAGAAAGCAGTGGGCGTGGCTTGTTTTTGCTACTGTAAGCTGATTGGATGTAGTCAAGTAGGCGTGTCATTCAGAAAGATAGGAAAAAAGGCAATAGTATATGGATGCAGCCTTTCTGATGCAAGCTGAGATTGCATCACTCAGCGATGCAATGTCAGACACCATGCACTCAATGGAGTGAGTGACGTCACTGTGACGGGTAGGGTTAGGGGTGGGGTTATGTGAGCGCATTAAAAAGCATTGGATGCAGGTCAGATTGCACTGCACCAGGTCTGCATCCAGACCCCTCTTGGAAAAGGGTTTGGGGAGAGTTATTACTC
>LR812541.1:53393741-53413741 GCA_903798195.1 Danio kyathit
TAATAATCATTCTGACCTTTCTCACATCATATTTACATTGAAAACTTCTATTGCGATATTAAAATTAAGCTTTGAATGTCTGTCATCATATTTTATGACAGCATTACCCTAAAAATATTCTCTTTTTTGGTAGTAAAGCCTATAAATATGTAGTTAAGATACTAGAACATGCAAAGGTCTGAGCCTTGCTTTCATTTTCACTTTCAAACAGGAGCTATTTAGCGGCACAGAATATGCTGTTTATAAAGATATATCTGAAGTAAATTTATGTTTTTGCTATCAGAAAGTTTTGTTTATTTTAGCATTAAGTTGCGAGGTAAAGAAATACATGCATATATAAGTCACAGCGAAAAGAAGCAGACACGCATGCAGTCATGTTGACCAATATGGTGATTAAAGGTAGAAATGCTCAGTTCTTTACTGTTTTGTAATTTAAAAAAAATAACAATGTTAGAAAGACATACACAGATATTTAGGAAACGTCAGGGTGTTATAGATATGTTAGTTTTATTTCAAAGAGTTATAAAATTACAAAAATGAAAAACTCTCTGTGTATCTTTCCACTTAAACTTTGCACATGAGTGATTGATCCGCTGATGCATCAGCTGACTGATGATGTTTTTAAATTCTCCCTTGAAAGCTTGAAACGCTGTCAGTGATGTCATCAGCACACAAGCAGCCAATAGTGTTCAGCTTTTTCTGATGACTCCTCCCTCAAAATTTTATTGGCTGTGGTTTGGTAGCTTGACTGAGCTGTTGGGGAACGAGTTGTTGTCAGATCATGTAGTGTGTGACCCCCCTCTTGTGGATCATGTACGTAGTGTCGCGTAGTGTGAACACCACAGCGATTAAAAGACACAAAATCAAGTCATGTAGTGTGAACTGCACAGCGATCTGCCGATGCTTAAAATCCTGTAGTGTGAACTAGGCTTAAACCGAGGTCCTGACTGTCTGTGGTCGTTAAAAGGCCCAGGATGTCCTTGGAAAAAGAGTAGGGGTTTAACCCCATGATGGCCTCCTAAAGCCTAGTTCACACTACAGGATTTTAAGCATCGGCAGATCGCTGTGCAGTTCACACTACATGACTTGATTTTGTGTCTTTTAATCACTGTGGTGTTCACACTACGCAACACTACGTACATGATCCACAAGAGGGGGGTCACACACTACATGATCTGACAACAACTTGTTCGCCAACAGCTCAGTCAAGCTACCAAACCACAGCCAATGACATTTTGAGGGAGGAGTCGTCAGAAAAAGCTGAACACTATTGGCTGCTTGTGTGCTGATTACATCACTGACAGCGTTTCAAGCTTTCAAGAGAGCATTTAAAACCATCATCAGTCAGCTGATGCATCAGCGGATCAATCACTCATCTGCAAAGTTCAAGAGGAGAGATACACAGTGTTTTTAATTTTTGTAATTTTATAACTCTTTGAAATAAAACTAACATATCTATAACACCCTGACGTTTCCTAAATATCTGTGTATGTCTTTTTAACATTGTTATTTTTTTTAATTACAAAACAGTAAAGAACTGAGCATTTCTACCTTTAATTACCATATTGGTCAACATGACTGCATGCATATCTGCTACTTTTCGCTGTGACTTTATATATGCATGTATTTCTTTACCTCGCAACTTAATGCTAAAATAAACAAAACTTTCTGATAGCAAAAACATAAATTTACTTCAGATATATCTTTATAAACAGCATATTCTGTGCCGCTAAATAGCTCCTGTTTGAAAGTGAAAATGAAAGCGAGGCTCAGACCTTTGCATGTTCTAGAAACTTAACTGCATATTTATAGGCTGTACTACCAAAAAAGATAATATTTTTAGGGTAATGCTGTCATAAAATATGATGACAGACATTCAAAGCTTAATTTTAATATCGCAATAGAAGTTTTGAATGTAAATATGATGTGAGAAAGGTCAGAATGATTATTATGGTAATTCTAATAGTTACAGAATTCTAGTTGCACTGTTATTATAGTCTACTCCTGTGTCCGTGTTAACACAGAATGAAGCAAATGCATCGATGCCCATTCTGGCCAATCACAGACGTTTCTGTTCAGCTCCTGAACACACGGCCATTCAGCTCATGCTGATATGCTCTCTCATTGGCTGCAGCTCGTCATTACATCTGACCACACGTGGGGTCGAGTCAGCCAACTGCTCTGGAAAATTCAGCATGCTAAATATTGGATTTCCGTCTGCGAGGTGTCGGCGACGCTTCAGCGAGCCTCTTTGACGCGTTGTTCAGTAGTTCACACATAAAGATTGCCGAGCGCCGTGCACCCGCAGATTTTTCCCCGATCACAGCCCGATCTGCCGGCGAGCTCGTTAACTTCCAAATCGGGCTCAAATCAGGCTTAAAATCCTGTAGTGTGAACTAGGCATAACCATCCCCATATCAATATTGCATAGCTATCCTACAGTAAAGCACAGTTCATATTACAGTTTAGTTCGCCTGTAACATACTGTAAATCAATTACAGCAAAAAATACTGTGTTTACATTTACAGCACTGTTTATCTTACTGTATATACTGTTACTGAATTGTGTGTATATCTTTACTGTAAAATATACAGTGATTTTTACTACTTTAAAATACAGTAACATGCCGCAAAACTGTCCTACAGTAAAATACAGTTCATATTACAGTCCAGTTCACTAGTAACTTACTGTAAATTAATTACAGCAAAAATACTGTATTTACATTTACAGCACAATTTATCTTGCTGTATATCTACAGAACTATATGTATATCTTTACTGTAAAATACACAGTAATTTTCGCAATGCAACTTTAATTTACAGTAACATATTGCATAGCTATCCTACAGTAAAGCACAGTTCATATTACAGTTTAGTTCACCTGTAACTTACTGTAAATCAATTACGGCAAAAATAGTGTTTTTATTTGCAGCACCATTTATCTTACTGTATATGTATTTAATTAATTGTGTGTATATCTTTAATGTAAAATATACAGTAATTTTTATTACTTTTAAAATACAGTAACATAACGCATAACAGTAAAATACAGTTCACATAACAGTTCAGTTTGCCTGTAACATACTGTAAATCAATTACAGCAAAAATACTGTGTTTACATTTACAGCACTGTTTATCTTGCTGTATATGTAGTTACTGAATTGTGTGTATATCTTTACTGTAAAACAGTGGTTCTCAACTCCAGTCCTCGGGCCCCCCTGCCCTGCACATTTTGTATGTCTTCCTTACTTAACACACCTGATTCAGATCATCAGCTCATTAACAGCGAGATGTGTTAAATAAGAGAGACACAAAATGTGCAGGGCGGGGGGGCCCGAGGACTGGAGTTGAGAACCACTGCTGTAAAATATACAGTGATTTTTACTACGTTACAATACAGTAACATGCCGCAAAACTGTCCTACAGTAAAATACAGTTCATATTACAGTCCAGTTCACTAGTAACTTACTGTAAATCAATTATGGCAAAAATACTGTTTTTATTTGCTGCACCATTTATCTTACTGTATATGCATTTACTAAATTGTGTGTGTATATCTTTACTGTAAAATATACAGTAATTTTTATTACTTTTAAAATACAGTAACATAACGCTTAACTGTCTTACAGTAAAATACAGTTCACATAACAGTTCAGTTTGCCTGTAACATACTGTAAATCAGTTACAGCAAAAAATACTGTGTTTACATTTACAGCACTGTTTATCTTGCTGTATATACTGTTACTGAATTGTGTGTATATCTTTACTGTAAAATATACAGTGATTTTTACTACTTTAAAATACAGTAACATGCCGCAAAACTGTCCTACAGTAAAATACAGTTCATATTACAGTCCAGTTCACTAGTAACTTGCTGTAAATTAATTACAGTAAAAATACTGTATTTACATTTACAGCACAATTCATCTTGCTGTATATCTACAGAACTATATGTATATCTTTACTGTAAAATACACAGTAATTTTCGCAATGCAACTTTAATTTACAGTAACATATTGCATAGCTATCCTACAGTAAAGCACAGTTCATATTACAGTTTAGTTCACCTGTAACTTACTGTAAATCAATTACAGCAAAAATACTGTGTTTATTTGCAGCACCATTTATCTTACTGTATATGTATTTAATGAATTGTGTGTGTATATCTTTACTGTAAAATATACAGTAATTTTTATTACTTTTAAAATACAGTAACATAACGCATAACAGTAAAATACAGTTCACATTACAGTTCAGTTTGCCTGTAACATACTGTAAATCAGTTACAGCAAAAATACTGTGTTTACATTTACAGCACTGTTTATCTTGCTGTATATGTAGTTACTGAATTGTGTGTATATCTTTACTGTAAAATATACAGTGATTTTTACTACGTTACAATACAGTAACATGCCGCAAAACTGTCCTACAGTAAAATACAGTTCATATTACAGTCCAGTTCACTAGTAACTTACTGTAAATCAATTATGGCAAAAATACTGTTTTTATTTGCAGCACCTTTTATCTTACTGTATATGTATTTGATGAATTGTGTGTGTATATCTTTACTGTAAAATATACAGTAATTTTTATTACTTTTAAAATACAGTAACATGCCGCAAAACTGTCCTACAGTAAAATACAGTTCATATTACAGTAAAATACTGTGTAATTTACTAAAATCATGTTAACAGTGTGGTTAGAAATCATTCTGGAGCCACAAACAATGCAAAACTACTAATTTATGGATGCAAATTATACATTTGTTTCCTTATTTAGCAGATATTTGTACTAGTAATTTACAGTAAATACTGTAGTGTTTTATTAATAATAATTCATAGGCCTTAATTATGGACTTAAAACCTATGTGATGGCATCATTGTGATGTTTTATGTAAACATAAACTTTTTAGTTTTGATAGTTTTAATACATTTTATTACCTTAAATTGGTTTTTAAATGTTTAAATAATCATGTTCCAATGCTGTTTTCAGATCTAATCAGTAGGCATCAGACCGCTCACAGTCACACGAGCCACTGCTAATGGTGACTGTCTAGTGCCAAAGTGTAAGACCTCATTTGGTCGATCTGTTTTCTCTGTAAAAGGAGCCAAACTGTGGAATGATTTAGCTGTTAGCCTAACATTAGAAAGTAATACAAATGTTTTTAGTAGTGTTCTTAAAAAGTGGTTAAAACAAAACAGCAGCGTTTGCACAAATACTCTACTATTAGTTTGTTTGATCATGCCACTTTTGCTTTTGCGTTACAGCAATTGTATGTAAAGAATTACAATGTTGTGTATATATACAGTTCAAGTCAGAATTATTAGCCGCCCTGTTTATTTTTTCCCCCATTTCTGTTTAACGGAGAGAATGTTTTTCAGCACATTTCTAAACATAATAGTTTTATTAACTCATCTCTAATAACTGATTTATTTTATCTTTGTCATGATGACAGTAAATAATATTAGACTAGATATTCTTCAAGACACTTCTATACAGCTTAAAGCAGGGGTCTCAAACTCGCAGCTCGCGGGCAAAATTCACGTTTAACTTTTGGTCCTGAGCAATATTTTCAACCAATCATCTTTCATGCATTTACAATCACTCTCATTGGTTGGTGGTTATTGTTTCGCGCTCAGTGAGCAGAAAAGAAATCAAAGTGATGCGTGTGCGGCGGAATAAAAGAAAAGGAACTCAATGCAACCTAATGTAATCATCTGCAGTCACATATCGACACCTGCCCATCGGCAATAAGTTCGAGTTCCCGGTATCCCGGACCAATTATAGAGTCATGATGTTATTGGTCATTGTTATTTGTGGGTCATTTGCATCGCTCTACTTGCATTGTATTTGCATTGCCTCACACAATAAACATACAGTTGAAGTCAGAATTATTAGCCCCCCTGAATTATTAGCCCCCCTGTTTATTTTTTCCTAAATTTCTGTTTAACGTAGAGAAGATTTTTTCAGCACATTTCTAATCATAATAGTTTTAATAACTCATCTCTAATAACTGATTTATTTTATCTTTGCCATGATGACAGTAAATAATATTTGACTAGATATTCTTCAAGACACTTCTATACAGCTTAAAGTGACATTTAAAGGCTTAACTAGGTTAATTAGGTTAACTAGGCAGGTTAGGGTAATTAGGCAAGTTATTGTATAATGATGGTTTGTTCTGTAGACTATCGGGGAAAAAAATTAGCTTAAAGGGGCTAATAATTTTGTTCTTAAAATGGTGTTTAAAAAATTAAAAACTGCTTTCATTCTAGCCAAAATAAAACAAATAAGACTTTCTCCAGAAGAAAAAATATTATCAGACATACTGTGAAAATTTCCTTGCTCTGTTAAACATCATTTGGGAAATATTTAAAAAAAGAAAAAAATATATCAAAAGGGGTGCGAATAATTCTGACTTCAACTGTATATTTCTATATGATGTAAAAGTAGTCAAAGCAAATGTCAACAACACAGTGTTGCTTCTTTTTCCTGTAAAAACAGCATGGCTGATAACAGTAAATCTAATTATTATTATTATTATTATTATTATTATTATTATTACTACTGATTGATTTATTTTCTCATTAATTTTTCATTTGTTTATTTTTTTCCATTTTATTTTGTCTTAAAAAATTCCAATCTTCTCAAATCTCTTTATTTTAATTTTGTTTTAACACAAAATAAGATGCAAAAATAAAATAATTAAAAATTAATAATTAGTAATATAATTAGTTTCCTGTGGAAAACCTGCCTCTGCCTCCAGCGGCCCCCAGGTAAATTAAGTTTGACACCCCTGGCTTAAAGTGACATTTAAAGGCTTAATTAGGTTAACTAGGCAGGTTAGGGTAATTAGGCAATTCATTATATAACAATGGTTTGTTCTGTAGACTATTGAAAAAATATATAGCTTAAAGGGGCTAATAATTTTGACCTTAACATGTTAAGGTCGCTTTTATTCTAGTCGAAATAAAACAAATAAGACTTTCTCCAGAAGAAAAAATATTATCACATACTGTGAAAAATTTCCTGAATCTGTTCAACATCATTTGAGAAATGATGAAAAAAGAAAAAACATTCAACTGTATATATATATATTATTTTCATTTTATGTCAAGCCTTGGACAGGTGTTGAGAATTAGCAAGTTTGCTGAAACACTTAAACAAATGCATTTGGTTGTCCAGGGTAATTGTGTCGTTCATGTCAAACCAACAAACAAATTAATCAATTAATTAAATTTATTTTACTGTGAAACGTTTTCTTGCTCTGTTAAACATCACTTTGGCAAATAGAACTAAAATATACTGTACATTTTGTCTTCAGATGTACAGTTGGAGTCAGAGCTATTCACCCCCCTTTGATTTTTTTTTTTTTCTTTTTTAAATATTTCCCAAATGATGTTTAACAGAGCAGGGAAATTTTCACAGTATGTCTGATAATGTTTTTTCTTCTGGAGAAAGTCTTATTTGTTTGATTTCAGCTAGAATAAAAGCAGTTTTTAATTTTTTAATCACCATTTTAAGGTCAATATTATTAGCCCCTTTAAGCTATATTTTTTCAATAGTCTACAGAACAAACCATCATTATACAATAACTTGCCTAATTCCCCTAACCTGCCTAGTTAACCTAATTAACCTAGTTAAGCCTTTAAATGTCACTTTAAGCTGTATAGAAGTGTCTTGAAGAATATCTTGTATAATATTATTGACCAGGCACGTGCAGAGGTGGGGGCTTTGGGTGCTTGAGCCCCTGCCCTTTTTTCTCCTGGAGAGAAAGTGCCCTTTTTTCCTGGGGATAATAATTATTTTTTAAATACTACTAATAATATAATATATGCATGTTAATGTGTGATCTATTTAAGGACCGCTTTCCCTGTCAAACAATAAAAAAACGCAATTTTAAAGTATATCTTGGTTTTAGTCTAGCCGCTCCAAACGAGCCTCGAACCGACGATTTGGAAAGAAAAGCCACATGCGAGGCGAACGCTCTAACGAAGACTCTATTCACATTGCTACTCTCGCCTCGAAAATAAGGTGTCAACAGTGGAGTAACGTCTATCAGCGCCTATACCGGCAACTCCTGCATCCGCATTGCACACGGACTGCATCTGGGCCATAGCTTTACAGTCTGACCCATACACACACTGACTGCAGACGGAGTGTGTGTAAAACATACATTACTAGCTGACCTCCGTTACGGCAGCGCGATATGATCGACAGAACCGCCGATGTAAATTAATCCGTCATTCATCTTCATTGTGTGGAGGTGAGTAACAGTTAACAAAAGACTACCTGAGGCTCAAATTTAACGTCAGCTATTTATCCAAAAGTTCAAAAGCAAATAGGCTATTTTGTCTTGCTAACATCCTCCTGATTAACAAGCGTGTAATAAGTTAGCTAAAGTTTAGCCGGGGAAATATCATAGGCATACAGGCTAATGTAATGGAGAAACGACAGCTGGATAGTGAAAATACTGCCCTCTTGTTTTTCCAGTCACACAGAATATATAATGTCAATTGAAGCTATAAAACATGTACATACAGGCTAGCTATGGAAGTCAGTGGCTATCAGTGTGTCCTACATTCTTTAAAATATTTTATTTTGTTCAACAGAAGAAAAAAAAACATCAAACACAAATAATAGATTGAAAAGGGAGAGTTCACCCAAACATTTACACTTACTCACCCTCAAGTGGCTCCATTTCTTTGTTTCTTTATTTTGTTGAACACTAACGAATAAAAGATTAAAAAATATATATTTAAAGAAAGCTATAAACCTGAAATCACTGACTTCCAGAGTAGGAAAAACAAACACCATGAAAGTCAATGGTTACAGGTTTCCGGCTTTCTTCAAAATATTACTTTGTGTGTTCAACAGAAGAAGAAAAAAAAGAAAATGGGTTTGGAACAAGTAAAAGGTGAGTGAATTGTGACAGAATTTTCAGTTTTGAATTAACTATCCTTTTAAGGGTGAGTATATGGTGAATTTAGGGTGAAATCTCCTTAATAATCTCCTTATAATATATTTTATTTATTAAAGTACAATTATTACTATTATTTAATAAAAAGTGCCCTTTTTTCCATTTGAGCCCCTGCCCCTTAAAAGGTCTCTGCACGTCCCTGTTATTGACTGTCATCATGGCAAAGATAAAATAAATCAGTTATTAGAAATGAGTTATTAAAACTATTATGATTAGAAATGTGTTGAAGAAATCTTTTTTTAGCAAAAAGAATAAACAGGGGGGCTAATAATTCTGACTTCAACTGTATCTATAAAATTGCATATGCATTGAATGTATTGACTTTTATTTTGTATGATATCAGAGCGGATATGCAGTGCTTTAAAATTAAAAGTGTGGTCTAAAGAAATACAACAAGAAAAAAAAAGGCGGTTTTCTGTAGAACGCAATGAATATTGGCCTATTAACATATGTGAATCGTGCTGTAGCTAATATGATCACACACACTGCAAAACATGCTTTTCTTACTTCAATTTATTGTCTTGTTTCTAGTCCAAATATCTACAAATTCTTAAATCGAGAAGCATTTTCTAGACAAGCACAGCATATTGTGTTGTTTTAAGAAATAATGAGTCAAAATGAAGTGAGTTTTATCTTAAAACAAGCGAAATAATCTGACAAAGGAGTGAGCAGAATAATCTTATTCCAAAGAGAAAACCAGATCATTTCACTGACCCCTTTGGCAGATTATTTCGCTTGTTTTAAGGAAAAACTCACTTCATTTTTAACAATACTTCTGACTTCACCTGTATATTATATAGCATCTGCATGTTTAAGCCCTAATCTGATAAATGCAATAAGGCATGAGGATATTACAATATTGCAAAACAGTGGCATGATGATCTTCTGCCTTGAAACGGTGTGTGCGTGTGTGTGTGTGTGTGTGTGTGTGTTTCATTAGTAGACTTGAAGAAATGATGACTGAAACATGCTCCATTCACTGCCCCGTTACACTGATAAGCCCCGCCCACAAATGCTTCTGATTGGCTGAGACTGCGGGTCGACATGTCACTCGATCAAGCAGATCAATGAAAGCAGCACTGTAGCGGTTCACTTTTTGGGACTAAAGCACACACACACACACACACATACACACACCACTGACTAGCTGTTTTACTGTCAGTCTCACACACACGCATGCACATTCATAAATCTGAACATCGCTCGTCATTTGCTTCTCTTTCATCCTCTTTTCTGTGTTGCTGATGATGTCAGTTGCTATGCAACCCTGCTATCAGAGCCAGTTTCCATAGCAACCAGAGCAGCATCGTGCAGTGAATGAGAGAGAGAGAGAGAGAAAGAGAGTGAGCGTGGGAAACTCACTCATACACACACACACACACACACACACAAACATTGGTTTTGGTGGTTTATGAGGACTCTCCATAGGCGTAGTGTGTTTAACACTATACAAAGCACTTCTTATATGACCCAGCCACCCTCACATGAGCCCTGGGTCAAACTATAAGTCAGGAGAGCTCTTTAAATATGATTTGAACTTATGAGAACACAAGACCTGTCCTCATAAACCTCCTATCTGGATCATTCCCTTGTCATTATACAAATTTGTGTCCTCGAAAACCAGCACACACACACACACACACATTGGTTTTGATGGTTTATGAGGACTCTCCATAGGCGTAGTGTGTATATAACACTGTACAAAGTACTTCTTATATGACCCAGCCACCCTCACATGAGCCCTGGGTCAAGCTATGAGTCAGAAGAGCTCTTTAAATATGATTTGAACTTATGAGAACACAAGACCTGTCCTCATAAACCTCCTATCTGGATCATTCCCTTGTCATTATACAGGTTTGTGTCCTCGAAAACCACCAAAACCAGCACACACACACACACACACACACACATACAGACACACACATTGGTTTTGATGGTTCATGAGGACTCTCCATAGGCGTAGTGTGTATATAACACTGTACAAAGTACTTATATGACCCAGCCACCCTCACATGAGCCCTGGGTCAAGCTATGAGTCAGAAGAGCTCTTTAAATATGATTTGAACTTATGAGAACACAAGACCTGTCCTCATAAACCTCCTATCTGGATCATTCCCTTGTCATTATACAAATTTGTGTCCTCGAAAACCAGCACACACACACACACACACATTGGTTTTGATGGTTTATGAGGACTCTCCATAGGCGTAGTGTGTATATAACACTGTACAAAGTACTTCTTATATGACCCAGCCACCCTCACATGAGCCCTGGGTCAAGCTATAAGTCAGGAGAGCTCTTTAAATATGATTTGAACTTATGAGAACACAAGACCTGTCCTCATAAACCTCCTATCTGGATCATTCCCTTGTCATTATACAAATTTGTGTCCTCAAAAACCACCAAAACCAGCACGCACACACACACACACACATACAGACACACACATTGGTTTTGGTGGTTTATGCGGACTCTCCATAGGCGTAGTGTGTATTTAACACTGTAAAAAGCACTTCTTATATGACCCAGCCACCCTCACATGAGCCCTGGGTCAAACTAAAAGTCAGGAGAGCTCTTTAAATATGATTTGAACTTATGAGAACACAAGACCTGTCCTCATAAACTTCCTATCTGGATCATTCCCTTGTCATTATACAAATTTGTGTCCTCAAAAACCACCAAAACCAGCACACACACACACACACACACACACACACACATACAGAGAGAGAGAGAAGAGTGAGTCTCTGAAAGTTAGCTTGTTTCTTTTTGGACTCTGATGCGTTTCTGCTCTCTGGAGATGTAGTGTGTGTCTGCGTGTTTCTCTGTGTGTGTGTGTGTGTGTGTGTGTGTGTGTGTGTGTGTGTGTGTGTGTGTGTGAGAGAGAGAGAGAGAGAGTCTCGTCCCTCTCTGATGACATCATCATCATCCTCTGCTCTGCAGTGAGCTCTGAGTGGAATACTGAGCAGCTCTGTGTCGCCCCCGTCTGGACAATCCCCATAATGCTCTGTCTCTGTGTGTGTGTGTCTGTGTGTGTGTGTTTAGTTTCTCCATCCTGAAAGAGTGTCCTAAGGCTGGATTTCTTGGTTGGAAAATTTAGCAACTACTTACAGTATAAAATCTTCATTCATTCATTCATTTTCTTGTCGGCTTTGTCCCTTGCGGGGTCGCCACAGCGGAATGAACCGCCAACTTATCCAGCACGATTTTACGCAGCGGATGCCCTTCCAGCCGCAACCCATCTCTGGGAACTTCCACACACACATTCACACTCATACACTATGGACAATTTAGCTTACCCAATTCACCTGTACTGCATGTCTTTGGACTGTGGGGGAAACCGGAGCACCCGGAGGAAACCCACGCAAACCCAGGGAGAACATGCAAACTCCACACAGAAACGCCAACTGACCCAGCCCAGCCGAGGTTCGAACCTGCGACCCAGCGACGTTCTTGCTGTGAGGCAACAGCACTACCCACTGCGCCACTGGGTTGCCCAGTATAAAATCTTCTATTGCTTTATTTAAAATGGTATTTATGTGTAATTAATATAAATAATTAAAATATATTAGACATTTTTTCTGTCATTCATTCGTTTTCATTCGGCTTAGTCTCTATTTTAGGGGTCACCACAGCAGAATGAACCACTAACATATCCAGCATATGTTTTACACAGCAGATGCCCTTCCAGCTGCAACCCAGTACTGGGAAACATCCATACACACTCATTCACTCATACACTACAGTCAGTTTAGTTCATCAGTTCCCCTATAGCGCTTGTGTTTAGACTGTGGGGGAAACCGGAGCACCCGGTTTCAACACGGGGAGAACATGCAAACTCCACACAGAAATGCCAACTGACCCACCCAGGACTCAAACCAGCGACCTTCTTGCTGTGAGGCCAGGTTTCCTCCGGGGGCTCCGGTTTCCCCCAAAGTCCAAACACATGCGCTATAGGGGAATTGATGAACTAAATTGGCCATAGTGTATGAGTGTGAATGAGTGTGTATGGGTGTTTCCCAGTACTGGGTTCCTATCCACTGTGTAAAACATATGCTGGGAAAGTTGGTGGTTCATTCCGCTGTGGTGAACTCTGATTAATAAAGGGACTAAGCTGAAGGCAATATATCTAATGTTTTTTAAGTGGAGTTGAGCTGTTCCTCTCTCTCTTTGTGTGTGTGTGTGTGTGTGTGATGGTCTGTGCAGAAGTACCGTTACCATGATGAGGAGACGCCACCACTGCAGCACAGTCCCGCTCACCTGAGCACAGGTAAATCTGCAGAGATGCTGCACCTGGGTGACTCTGGCCACGCCCCCATCGACGGCATCCACGCATACACACCTCAGATGCACGTGTCACCTGCCAAGGTAAGAGTCGGATATATCCTCATGAGTCTGCTGCTCAATAGGCCTGTCACAATATCTATTTTTTGTTGTAGGATATATTCCTAAATATATTGCGATTAAACTATACAGGCAGTGCAGAATTATTAGGCAAATGAGTATTTTGAGCACATCCTCCTCTTTATGCATGTTGTCTTACTCCAAGCTGTATAGGCTCCAAAGCCTACTACCAATTAAGCATATTAGGTGATGTGCATCTCTGTAATGAGAAGGGGTGTGGTCTAATGACATCAACACCCTATATCAGGTGTGCAGAATTATTAGGCAACTTCATTTCCTTTGGCAAAACGGGTCAAAAGAAGGACTTGACAGGCTCCGAAAAGTCAAAAATAGTGAGATATCTTGCAGAGGGATGCAGCACTCTTAAAACTGCCAAGCTTCTGAAGCGTGATCATCCAACAATCAAGCGTTTCATTCAAAATAGTCAACAGGGTCGCAAGAAGCGTCTGGAAAAACCAAGGCGCAAAATAAACTGCCCATGAACTGAGAAAAGTCAAGCGTGCAGCTGCCAAGACGCCACTTGCCACCAGTTTTGCCATATTTGAGAGCTGCAACATCACTGGAGTGCCCAAAAGCACAAGGTGTGCAATACTCAGAGACATGGCCAAGGTAAGAAAGGCTGAAAAACCACCACCACTGAACAAGACACACAAGCTGAAACGTCAAGACTGGGCCAAGCAATATCTCAAGACTGATTTTTCTAAGGTTTTATGGACTGATGAAATGAGAGTGAGTCTTGATGGGCCCGTGGCTGGATCGGTAAAGGGCAGAGAGCTCCAGTCCGACTCAGACGCCAGCAAGGTGGAGGTGGAGTACTGGTTTGGGCTGGTATCATCAAAGATGAGCTTGTGGGGCCTTTTCGGGTTGAGGATGGAGTCAAGCTCAACTCCCAGTCCTACTGCCAGTTTCTGGAAGACACCTTCTTCAAGCAGTGGTACAGGAAGAAGTCTGCATCCTTCAAGAAAAACATGATTTTCATGCAGGACAATGCTCCATCACACGCGTCCAAGTACTCCACAGCTTGGCTGGCAAGAAAGGGTCTAAAAGAAGAAAAACTAATGACATGGCCTCCTTGTTCACCTGAGCTGAACCCCATAGAGAACCTGTGGTCCATCATCAAATGTGAGATTTACAAGGAGGGAAAACAGTACACCTCTCTGAACAGTGTCTGGGAGGCTGTGGTTGCTGCTGCACGCAATGTTGATGGTGAACAGATCAAAACACTGACAGAATCCATGGATGACAGGCTTTTGAGTGTCCTTGCAAAGAAAGGTGGCTATATTGGTCACTGATTTGTTTTTGTTTTGTTTTTGAATGTCAGAAATGTATATTTGTGAATGTTGAGATGTTATATTGGTTTCACTGGTGAAAATAAATCATTGAAATGGGTATATATTTGTTTTTTGTTAAGTTGCCTAATAATTCTGCACAGTAATAGTCACCTGCACACACAGATATCCTCCTAAAATAGCTCAAACTAAAACAAACTAAAAACTACTTCCAAAAATATTCAGCTTTGATATTAATGAGTTTTTTGGGTTCATTGAGAACATGGTTGTTGTTCAATAATAAAATTAATCCTCAAAAATACAACTTGCCTAATAATTCTGCACTCCCTGTATAATGTATTGCCCGCATTTTTAAAATGATATACAGTACATATATTTATAGTCTAAAGAGATTTTACTTATTTTAAAAAGATTTTAAGCAATAAAAAAAAATACTAATAAAATTAGTGAAAATGAATGGTTTATAGTATACTTGTTCAAGTTCACTGAAGCAGTACTAAAATATATATTTTACAGGATATTCGTTGGAAATACTAATTAGTTATATTAAGATGTCGTTAGGCAACGCAGTGGCGCAGTAGGTAGTGCTGTTGCCTCACAGCAAGAACGTCGCTGGGTCGCAGGTTCGAACCTCGGCTGGGCTGGGTCAGTTGGCGTTTCTGTGTGGAGTTTGCATGTTCTCCCTGCGTTTGCGTGGGTTTCCTCCGGGTGCTCCGGTTTCCCCCACAGTCCAAAGACATGCAGTACAGGTGAATTGGGTAAGCTAAATTGTCCATAGTGTATGTGTGTGAATGTGTGTGTGTGGAAGTTCCCAGAGATGGGTTGCGGCTGGAAGGGCATCCGCTGCGTAAAATCGTGCTGGATAAGTTGGCGGTTCATTCCGCTGTGGCGACCCCGCAAGGGACAAAGCCGACAAGAAAATGAATGAATGAAGATGTCGTTAACATTTAACACCAGGTGTAAAACAACTGTTTATAGAATATTTAAAATAACTATTTAGATGCTGTTTATACACAAATGCAATAAGCTAAAGCTTATTAAATACCCACCAGCCACTTGTGACTTTATATCATATTTTCATTATTTTTATTTTTAAACAAAAAATACTTTCTATTAAAAATAAATGTATTTCCAATCTGATATGTAAAGGGGGAAAAAGAAGAACGAGTTCATCAGACGCTGGATTCGAACCGATGATCGATCGCGTCAAAACACGCCACTCATGCTGCTATCAATTATGTTCTTTAGTTATGTTGTCTCTGTCAATAAAATATTGATGTGCTGAAAACGCTTAAATAACTTATTCCAACGAGCTGCGCTATTTGCACTTAGCCTAAATAGACACTCCAAAATTGGCAATTTCCCCCCCTCACAGGAGCCCCAAGTGCGCACGAGCCTCTGGGCCTGTGCCTATAATGCCCATTGGTTAATCCGGCCCTGCCCACCATCACGTCCGGTCTCCGTAGTACAGCACTGCAAACTATTACATGTTAGTTAAAGTCACTTTTTTGAACAATTCAAGGTTAAAAGTTGTTGTGAAGAAAGATCAAGATCCCATAATGCAATTCAAAATCAGAAATAAACAGAAGAATAAAAACATCAATCACATAATACAGAAAACTGCTGATCTATGGATATATTTTACAGTGTGTTTGCTTGCTGTTTGTGTGTTTCAGCCGGTGTTACTGCCGAGTGGACACGCTCCCTACTACGCAACCTCTACTCTGGTAAGACCACTCGTTTTTTTATGCAAAAATAAATAAAGGCGTTCATTCTATCATGCATCCAATCGTCTGTGAAGCCTGTTAGATGCTTCTGTGGGAAACTAAATGTTAACACACACACAAATCTTACATGTAAAGTGTTGGCGGAACATTTTTCTTAACACTTTAGTTGTTCATTTGCAGCGTCTGGATGCTCAAAAGTAACAGAGCAGTCGCACCAGTTAGCTTTAATCTGCCCAAATCTGCCAAGTGTGAACTCTCGCTGAAGTGTGAATTTAGTGTGTGTGTTTTAATAACAGCACTGAGCTCTGCCAATGTTTTACAGTTATGTGCCTGAGAGTGTACTGACTTTAACTCTGTGACAGCGTTTTCTTGGTCTGATGTCTGATTTGCGAAGATCCTTGACTTTTATTGACTAAAACAAACTTAATATTAACCCTTGTGTTTTTCCTATAATTCTCTATACTCCGTTTGTCCTACGCAAGGGTGTAGAATTGGCATGGATGGAGGTGATGTGCCTAGGCCTGTTGCTATCTATTTTTTGTTGTAGGATATATTGCACCAAAATATATTGCGATAAGTGATATTATTGTCATTTTAAGACCATTTTATGCCACTCATTATATAACGCCAGAATGACAATATAATATCATCACAGTGCAAGTACACTCTTCCAGAGAACACATCATATTTTATTCTTAAGAATGTTTCATTTAATTATAGTCGGTTTAATAATGAGGCATTGGAGTCAGCATGTGGAAACGTATATCCTAAATAAATAATCATAAATGTTAACAGTAAACTGCAAGGTAAAGAGTAACAGAGGCTGCGGTATCTGCTACCAGATCTATTTTCAGCTGTCAGACACCCACACGAGAATATACTATAGTAATTTACAGTAAATAATACAGTGTTTATTAACCATACTGACACTGACAGCTCCAGCAGAGATGAAGATGTTCCACAATCAGCTGAAATGCTGCTAGAATTGTTTTTTATGTATGAGCGATATATATACAGTGCATCTGTAAAGTGTTGATAGCGCTTGCCTTTTACCACATTTGTTTATGTTACAGCCTTATTCCAAAATGGATTAACTTCATTTATTTCCTCAACATTCTACACACAATCCCCCATAATGACAGTGTGAAGAAGAGTTTTTGAAATTGTTGCAAATTTATTACAAATAAAAAAGTTGTAAAATCACATGTACATCAGTATTCTCAGCCTTTGCTCAATACTTTGTTGATGCACCTTTGGCAGCGATTACAGCCTCAAGTCTTTTTGAATATGACGCCACAAGCTTGGCACTCCTGTCTTTGGGAATGTTTGCCCGTTCCTCTTTGCAGTACTTCTCCAGCTCTATCAGGTTGGATGGGAAGCGACGGTGTACAGCCATTTTCAGATCTCTCCAGAGATGTTCAATAGGATTTAGGTCTGGGCTCTGGGTGGGCCACTCAAGGACATTCACCGAGTTGTTGTGAAGCCACTCCATTGATATTTTGGCGGTGTGCTTTGGGTCATTGTCCTGCTGGAAGATGAAGCGTCACCCCAGTCTGAGGTCAAGAGCACTCTGAAGCAGGTCTTCATTCAGGATGTCTTTGTAAATTGCTTCATTCATCTTTCCCTCTATCCTGACTAGTCTTCCAGTTCCTGCTGCTGAAAAACATCCCCACAGCATGATGCTGCCACCACCATGCTTCACTGTAGGGATGGTATTAGCCTGGTGATGAGCGCTGCCTGGTTTTCTCCAAACGTAACACCTGGCATTCAGTCCAAAGAGTTCAATTTGAGTCTCATCAGACCAGAGAGTTTAGTTTCTTATGGTCTGAGAGTCCTTCAGACGCCTTTTGGCAAATTCCAGGCGTGGAGTGACTTCCGTCTGGCCGCTCTACCATACAGGCTTGATTGGTGGATTGCTGCACTGTAAGGTTCTCCTCTCTCCACAGAAGAACGCTGGAGCTCAGACAGAGTGACCATCGGGTTATTGATCACCTCCCTAACTAAGGCACTTCTCCCCCGATCACTCAGCTTAGATGGCCGGCCAGCTCTAGGAAGAGTCTTGGTGGTTCTCCATCTTCCACTTACGGATGATGGAGGCCGCTGTGCTCGTTGGAACTTTCAGAGCAGCAGAAATGTTTCTGTAACCTTCCTCAGCCTTGTGCCTCAAGACAATCCTGTCTCGGAGGTCTACAGACAATTCCTTTGTCTTCATGCTTGGTTTGTGCTTTGACATGCACTGTCAACCCTGGGGCCTTATATAGACAGGTGTATGCCTTTACAAATCATGTCCAATCAACTAAATTGACCACGGGTGAACTCCAGTGAAGCTGCTGAAACATCTCCAGGATGATCAGTGGAAACAGAATGAACCTGAGCTCAATTTAGAGCTTCACGCCAAAGGCTGTGAATACTGATGTACATGTGATTTTACAGCTTTTTTATTTTAAATAAATTTGCAACAATTTCAAAAACTCTTTTTTCACATTGTCATTATGGGGGATTGTGTGTAGAATGTTGAGGAAATAAATCAATTTAATCCATTTTGGAATAAGGCTGTAACATAAACAAATGTGGAAAAGTGAAGTGCTGTAAATACTTTCCAAATGCACTGTAAATGATTGAGGTCATGTCTATGTGTTGTGTGATAAGTCCATATATTGATTATATACCACCAATAACTGAAATGTCCCCACCAAAAATGTAATCGCCTTCAAAGTAAAATAATGCTCCATCACCTCTTAATAACCTAGACGTGCAGAAAGGGTTAAATCACATTCTCTTCTCGTGTCTTCCCACCCCCAAACACCAACACACACCTTTTTTCTACTGTCAAGTGTCAAAACAAGGACATTTTCCAGTCCTCCTTCACTGTGCAAGTCACTAAAAGTCAAGTCCACCGTAATAATACTAACCAAGGATGTGCAATTAATCGAAATTCAGTTTTGATTTTGGCCGCCATGATTATGAAAGACAATCATTGAGATTAAACGAGTAACTTGCGTCACATGCCTCTCTAAATCTCTCTACATTCATACCTCCTCAAAGCATGATTGTAGTAAAATCTTGTAAATTGACTTTTGCAACATGGGACATGGGGAAAAAAAACATATGCCAGTGTAATTGTCGGTTCATTCCGTTGTGGTGACCTCTGATAAATTAAGGACTAAGCCAAAGGAATGAATGGATTGGAAACTAAAGTTTAAAGCAGGGCTATACAATTGGCGATCCGCAGGCCGAACCCGGCCCCCGAGGCAATTTGTTTCGGCCCGCCAAATTGTGTGACCAAGACATCGAAAATAAATTTAGTTCAGTCGAAAAACGGCCGCTATAGTTATGAAGTGACGTACGTCTGTTCAATACAGCACGAGCTGCAGTTAAAGGCTGCGCAGAGTGCGAGTCACCTGACATTAAGTGAGTGACGTGGGCAGCCGAAAACATTTAGTTATGTTTGTAGAAAAGGCCTTTTGTACAATGCACTGATATCGTTAATAGGGATGCAATGATTAGCCGATTTCACTATTAACCCTGCTTTTATTCATTAAAGGCTTCTCAACGCCGCATTCATGTTGCACGGAAAAAGCTGCTTCAACTTATAGTTATG
>LR812541.1:53418741-53428741 GCA_903798195.1 Danio kyathit
GCGGAAACCTTGGAGAGGGTTGTTTTATCTTTATCTAACTCTAGAATTTCAACACTTTACTCTGAATTACCGCAACACTCAAAATTTAACACTAATGAATTTGCTGTGCAGGGGAAAAGGAACTAGAGTGGTGCCAAAGCAAAGAACTAAACAAAACCAAAAGCCACCTAAACTAGTACACAAGATCCCCTCTAAACTTACTAACGGAAATAAAAATGTGAAAAAGAAACCGAAATCTTCAGCGTATGCGACGCCAATAAAGTACACTGCCTGAAATATTCATTCATTCATTCATTTTCTTTTCAGCTTAGTCTCTTTATTAATCTGGAGTTGCCACAGCGGAATGAACCGCCAACTTATCCAGCATATGTTTTACGCAGCGGATGCCCTTCCAGCTGCAACCCATCTCTGGGAAACACCCATACACACTCATTCACACTCATACACTACGAACAATTTAGCATACCCAATTCACCTGTACCACGTGTGTTTGGACTGTGGGGGAAACCCACGCGTACACGGGGAGAACATGCAAACTCCACACAGAAACGCCAACTGACCCAGCTGAGGCTTGAACCAGCGACCTTCTTGCTGTGAGGCGACAGCACTACCTACTGCGCCACCGCGTCGCCTCCCTGAAATAATAAACAAAAATTCAAAAAGCGGCGCTCACCCACTTACCTAGTGTTTATGAACTATTCAAATAACTACGGGCAAAATGTATGTCGCGTGACTTAGTAACCTATTCCTTTTTCCCCCCAAAAAGGAATGAAACTCTTAAACCATATTGAATTAATTTACAGTTGTGTGTAGAATAATTCAAAGACACGGAACATAACATTATACATAATCAGAAACGAACGTACACAGCACAAACCCACACACACACAGCACTGACAAACAAGGCATGCCGGTCAAATTTAAAGTCCGCGGAACGAAGCCCGATTGGTCCACGAGGAAACGCTTAATGAGGAGTGACATGCTCGAGATCCAATCAGCAGATTGCAATAGCAGAACAAAAGGTGATAAGGCGAGACAAAGAGTGAATGACAGACAAGGAAGGAGAGCGAGAGGAGACAATGGCTGTTTCTCAATTCCAAGAACGCAGAGAGCGGACTTGCGTTCTTGTGAAGCCGGTCTTGCTATGTCACCTTTGAAGAACGAACTCGGGAGACCACGAGAACAGAGAACGCGTCCTGTGAGAAATGAGATGCTGCGTTCTTCCCTGGTTCGTCCTGATGGTCACGTGACCTTCACGCCTTTTTAATGGTAAATTATTAAAACATTACAGCATTCACACAACAATTTATTGTTTCCCCCATTTCACAATATATACTCTGCTTAAAGATATTACAAATATACGCTGCACAATACAAATAAAACAGATTTTAATACAAATTTCAGCAAATAAACACTCTTAGGGCCCTATCATACACCCGGTGCTTGTTTGCTATTTTCAGCTCGACGCAAGAGTCATTTTGATGTTTTGCACCAGGCTGTTTAAATAGCAAATGCATTTGCGCTCATATGTGCGCCCATAGGTGTTCTGGTCTATAAAGGAGGTGTGTTGAGGCGCATTGCTGGTGCGTTGCTATTTTGAGAAACTAGAATAGACTGCACAATAGACCAGCTGAGAGGAGGTCTATAGTCCAGCGCAGAGCACGTTAGTTGTGCGCCTCGCTTAAACCATACCTGCCAACACTCCCGTTATTCCCGGGAGTCTCCCGTATTTCAGACCCGTCTCCCGTATTGTTCTGTCTCTTGGTAAACTCCCGGAATTCCCCCGCCCCCCGCTCCTCAGCATTTTGGTACAGTCCGGGCTGAAACTTGGCGCTTGTGCTCTTCTGGTCGCGCGCTACAGTTCGCGCGCCCCCATCTCCCCAAACCTCTCACTCCTCCCGCTTCCCGCTCTTTAGTTTGCGCCAGTGTTGCCAACTTAGCGACAAATTTTCAAAAAAGCAACTAGCGACAAATCTAGCGACTTTGTGTGTTACTGGCGATTTTTATAGACTGTCGTTTGTCCATTACTGTACCGTCCCTACTCTTCTCAATGAGCCTCCCCTGCAGCCTGAGAGCAGAGCACCTCTCTGCGTGCCGACGGCAAATGATTCAGAACAGGTGGCAGTTTGAAGGTATTTCCCTTGTACAGTCAACCTGATCTGCTTCTCCTTTATTTAACAATTTAATTTGACCGTTTATTCTTGTTGCACAATCAGAGATGTTTTAAGTGAGAGTTTCAGAACTTGTCTGAGTATATTACGTCTGAGCAGGGGAGGAGTGGACATTTTAAAAGTGGGGGGGACAGCTGTATGAAATCCAAAAGTTTACATTCTTAATCACCTTTTTCTAAATGGTCTATCTCTAAAAGTGAGGGGAACATATCCCCCCCGGTTGCTACGCCCCTGCGTCTGAGAAATTACTGCAAATTCCCTACTCATCTATAATGATATACTGTTTTCAAACAGCAATAAATTTAGTTAAATTGACAAGCTTACATAAAGCGTAGTGCGAATATCAAATACCCCATTTATTTACCATAGGCTGTTAAACAAACAGAAATGGTAGAACGCGATGATGTCAGTAATATGCAAATTAGCGTATGACGTAATTACCCCCGGGGGGGTCTCCCGGAATTTACGAACCAAATGTTGGCAGGTATGGCTTAAACATTGCTTAATACACACAGGATGTAAAGCAATACGCAAATATCTTTACAAATAAAAAAGAATTAAAGGATTAAAATATTACAAAAATTATTACTTTCTAGCCTACATAAATATAAAAACTACTGCCTTCATGCCTTCTTCATCTCGGGGGGGCTTTTTCAGTTTATTCATGACAATTTGCTTTTGTATAATGTTATTATGAGCAGTATTATTTATTATAAGCATATTTATATTTGTTTTATTAAAAACAAGCTTAGATTTGCTCACCTCTCAGGTTTTAGACCATATGGGGCACAGCATGTGTGTTTGGATATAACTCAGTTTTCTGGCCACACTTCATTATTACTGTTCATTTATTCGTTTGCTGGAGATTAGGTTATATCTCCAAACTTTAATAATAAATCTATATAAAATGCTGCGCAGTCGCAATGACTTCTGGAACTTCTAGAGCGAGTTCGGTGCTCAAGTCTGCATCTGTGCGTCCTCGATATTAAGAACACATCCAGGAAGTTTCACGCCTCCTCCGTTCTTGCGCTCTTGAGTATTGGAACTGAACTTTGGCATCTGATGATGACGTTACACAAGAACACGAGGACACAAGACCGCTGAAGAACGCATATTGAGAAACGGCCAAGGAGAAGCGGAAAGGGAGAAAGCACAAAAATCCAAACTCCCACGAACCGTAACAATTATTAATTTGATAATTATGATTATGAAAAACAATAATTGAGATAAATCGCGTCTCCTGCATCTCTACATTTTTTTTACATCCATACCTTCTCAAAGCCTGATTTCAGTAAAGTCTTGTAAATTGACTTTTGCAAAATGCATGGGACATGCTTCATTAATTGTTATTTATATTATCAAGTGTCTGAAGCCTTTATTCCTACTTCTAAACGCTCAAAAGAGAATGTGTGCTTTTCTATGCATGCACTCCAGGGATGTTACTCTACGGCCCCACCAATCTGCACCCTTGGTCCTCCTACATGTCAAATTTATGAGCCGCCTTCACTAAACCTCCAAATTAAGGAGCTGAATTAAATTTCAATCTTCAGATCTATTTTGCATGAAGAAACAAGCTCATCTTCATTGCAAACTCTGTGAATGTGCAGGTTTTCCCTCATCAGTGTGCAGTTTATCATCAGTGTATGGTCAGCACTCATTTCTGACTACAGTAAAGGGGGATTTTATTATGATAAAAGTACCTGCAGAGGTGAATAAGGTTTTTAGATAGACACTATTCGAAAAAGTTAAAGATTGTTATTGTGTGTGTGTTTTGCATTACTTTAATAGCCACTAAAAGAACAACAAAAATATATCTAAATGTATGTATATACACTCACCGGCCACTTTATTAGGTACACCTGTCCAACTGCTTGTTAACACTATTTCTAATCAGCCAATTTCTAATCAGCCAATCACATGGCAGCAGCTCAATGCATTTAGGCATGTAGACATGGTCAAGACGATCTGCTGCAGTTCAAACTGAGCATCAGAATGGGGAAGAAAGGGGATTTAAGTGACGTTGACCGTGGCATGGTTGTTGGTGCCAGACGGGCTGATCTGAGTATTTCAGAAACTGCTGATCTGCTGGGATTTTCACGCACAATCATCTCTAGGGTTTACAGAGAATGGTCCGACAAAGAGGAAATGTCCAGTGAGCGACAGTTCTGTGGGCGCAAATGCCTTGTTGATGACAGAGGTCAGAGGAGAATGACCAGACTGGTTCCAGCTGATAGAAAGGCAACAGTAACTCAAATAAGCACTCATTACAACCGAGGTCTGCAGAAGAGCATCTCTGAACACACAACACGTCCAACCTTGAGGCAGATGGGCTACAGCAGCAGAAGACCACACCGGGTGCCGCTCCTGTCAGCTAAGAACAGGAAACTGAGGCTACAATTCACACAGGCTCACCAAAACTGGACAAGAGAAGATTGGAGAAACGTTGCCTGGTCTGATGAGTCTCCATTTCTGCTGCCACATTCGGATGGTCGGGTCAGAATTTGGAGTCAACATCATGAAAGCATGGATCATCCTGCCTTGTATCAACGGTTCAGGCTGGTGGTGGTGGTGTAATGGTGTGGGGGATATTTTCTTGGCACACTTTGGACTCATTAGTACCAATTGAGCATGGTGTCAACGCCACAGCCTACCTGAGTATTGCTGCTGACCATGTCTATCCCTTTATGACCACAGTGTCTCCATCTTCTGATGGCTACTTCCAGCAGGATAACACACCATGTCATAAAGCGTGAATCATCTCAGACTGGTTTCTTGAACATGACAATGAGTTCACTGTACTCAAATGGCCTCCACAGTCACCGGAGCTCAATCCAATAGAGCACCTTTGGGATGTGGTGGAACGGGAGATTGGCATCATGGATGTGCAGCCGACAAATCTGCAGTGATGCTATCATGTCAATATGGAGCAAAATCTCTGAGGAATATTTCCAGTAGCTTGTTGAATCTACGCCACAAAGGATTAAGGCAGTTAAGGCAAAAGGGGGTCCAACCCGGCACTAGTAAGGTGTACCTAATAAAATGACCAGTGAGTGTATATATATATATAATTTAATTTACATTCCCTGATTTACAATGGAGCCACTACCAATCATCAGACTGACTGTGGTTGGTTAAGTTACATGTCAATAATGAAATTTTCCTGTCGTTTTATTAAACTACTATTGCATTAGTTCAGGTGTCTTTACTCCCTTTGTAAGAATGTGATTTAACTCCAGCAGTTCAAACTCTAGTTCTGCTGAATGACTAAAAAGATTATCATGATGGTTCAAAACTGTACACAGTGAACCGTCTTTCTGCCATCTTATACCAAAAACTGTGGGAGAGCGTTGCTATTGTGTGATTATATCATATTGCAATGTGGAGCAATTAAGGGTTAAATTTAAATCAGAAGTAATTTACAGATTACTACAATACTTAAAAATGAAATGATGTAATGACAATACTGCTATGATTAAAACTGAATTAGGTAAATAACTGAAAACATGATAAATGAAAAGAGGTTTTCAGCTGTTGATGGACAGATGTGCTTTTAAACAGTCTGATTGTGGAGGTGGAAACTTTTTTTTTCTTTTTCTCCATAGGGAAACTGACTTTTAACAGTGACTTGTAACGTTTAAAGGCTGTAAAAAGGGTTGGTCATCTATTCTATATGCTTTTATCAAGCCCGTCTGTTTACATGCATTCAACTTTGTGTCCCTAGCGGCTCCTAGTGGCGAGACTGAATTACTACAGGTGCATTTTAAAAACCCTCCATCTAAGAACAGACTACACATTAAAATTATTGTGATATTATGGAATTATATCATTATAGAGTTTACACACATGTGTATGGTGTTAAATATTGTAATGTCTTAATCATTTTAGTTAAATTGATTTTGCTGTGCATTTTAATTGTTAATTAGTTTATGTTAATTAGTTTTTGTAGTAATCAGTAAATAATTGTAAAATAAATGAAAATAGTAAATATTGCCTTGGTAAAAACCTGTATAATACATAGACAGGGGTTGGACACTGCTGAAATGCTTGGTTTTAGACTACAATAATTGATTAATATGCCAATACAGCATCAGTGGGTCTTGGGAAGGACAGACACAAGTCCTGCACAGGGGCCAGAGGGATTTTGAACTGTTCTTCTTTAGAACAGTGGCCAGGTCATGGCGTGATGCTGGTGGAGGAAAACGTTTCCTGACTCGCTCCTCCAAAGTGCTCAATAATATTTAGATCTGATGACTGTGTAGGCCAACTTCACTTTCATGTTCATCAGACCACTCTGTCTCCAGTCTTACTGTGTGTATTGCTGCATTATCATCCTGAGATACGCCTTTAGCATACACTCCAGAATGGTTGGGCAGTCTAGCACAAGTATTGGACTGAGGGAATGCCATGATATTGAGCCCAAGCAATCACTGAACACCCCTCATGCTTCACTCTGAGCGTCAGCAGTCTGGGTGGGATGCTTTTTGGGGGCTTCTCCACAGCGTAACTCCCAAATGTGGGGAAAACAGAGAAGGTGGATTCATTAGAGAACAATACACTTATTATGAAATCAAAAGATGGCAGGTGTGTATACAGTGAAATATACTTGACCATGTTATGGTTAACAGACATTATAACTGTAATATTTTTCATGTATAATGATATAGGGCATGCACTTGATAAATGGTAAACAATAAAGCAGTCTACCTGCAGTTAGCCATTCAGCTTGGTTTAAAGAGAATGACAAAGCTTGTTTCCAGAACAATACAATTGTAACCAAGGGTTGTGACACTGACAATGGAGGTGAGGATCTAAATGCAGGGTTCTATTGACAGGATGGTCAGGCAAGCTGTATGAGGGCAATCCAGAGTCATGGTTGAAATAGCAGGCAAATGGTCAGAAGGCAGGCAGCATACAGGAATGATCAAACAAAACAAAGCAAAGGTTCAAAACACGGAAGGCAAGGCAAGGAAAACGCGTTGTAATATCACTATAACAGATAACAAGACTCAGCACCAATGTGTGTGTTTTAGCTGTACTTATAGTCCAAGTAATCACTCTGTGACATACCTGTCAACCCTCCCGTTTTTCCCGGGATTCTCCCGTATTTTACAGTTCTATTCCGCTGTCATCCCGTAAAGGTATTTTCCCGTATTTCTCCCGTATTTTTCATCTTTCTGAGAAGAGCCGATCCTCCCTATATGCAACCCATACCGCCGAACCACCAGGGGCCGCCCTTGCTCTTAAATGTGATTCGGTTCTGTGCTTTCAGTTTATTTAGGCATAGAAACACTTTGGAATGAACGTAAAAACGGCGCGATTCATTTCCTTTTCATTACAGGCACCATATGTATAATATATTGCCCCTATGCAATCCTCAAAACGGTCAGTTCATATAAAGATGCATGACTGTCAGCTGATGCTCTCCATAGTGATAATAGACGCTGTTTCCCAAGCGGATTCTGTACGCACGCGATTTGATGCTGAGCTCAAGAGGACACTGGGTTTTGGGTGCGTGTTTAAACAGACATATACTATACACATCATCAAGGGTGCAATTCTGGTCTAAGAGGTGGGGGGGACCAAATCTGAGTGATGGTGATACTGTAGTTGTGGAATGTTGGTGATTCTTGTGATGCGAACTTAATTTTGCATACACATCGTGAGTTAAAAAATAACTTTTTTTCAACTCTCGAGGGGACATTAAAGCATGAAGTAAAGGCCTATCTAAAAAAAAAAAGTGAGGGGGACATGTCCCCCCTGTCCCCCCCGGGAATTGCGCCACTGCACATCATCATCATAATAATAATGATAATAATAATAATGGCGGTTCATTCCACTGTGGCGACCCCAGATTAATAAAGGGACTAAGCCGAAAAGAAAATGTATGAATGAATAAATAATAATAATAATAACATCATCTAGACATGTCGATCTTGTTGGGTTTTCTTTTAAACACAACAAATTTTGTCTTAAATGAGCATAAACAGTTAGGAAAATAGTCAAATGCTTTCATTATAGATCTGTGCAGTTTTAAAGTGACAGCTCTGTTATTTAATGTAATCAAACCAAAAAAAATCTAAATGAGAGATTCATTCGCTGCTCTTTAATCAGAATGTTTAAATTGTACAGTGAAGAAAAGATGAGATTTGATAACTTGATTCTATTTCTTTATAATAGCTAATAGTATTAATGAGCTGAACTGTTTGCTAATCTATATGCAGCTTTTTCTAATGTATACTAATTAGTTTATAGTTTATATAAACTATGAAGTTATGAAGTTTATATTCAATGAAAAAGCTCCAGATGAACATATTTATTTATTTATTTGTTTTGTTTTTTTTTGGGGGGGGGATCCCTTATTTTCCCATCCCAATGTTGACAGGTATGGTCTGTGAGCAGCTTCAGCTGTGTGAGTCCAATCAATGGTCCAATCAATGACTTGGAGCAATTGATTTTGTGTGTTGCATGACTGGGATCTGTAGTCCATAAACCGGGAGATTTGTAGTCCTGTGTGTTTGTGAACGTTTTAGATCGCTGGCGATCATGACAACAATTATGTCAAGTCAAGTACTGTCCTTGAAGATTTATGGTTATTAGCATTGCATCACCTCAGGAACCGCGTTTCCAATACTGTTAAATTAAAGGGCACCTATGGTGAAAAATCTACTTTTCAAGCTGTTTGGACAGACATGTGTGTAGGTATAGTGTAGAGACCGTCATATTGTGGTAATATTAGCACACTCAGTGTAAAAACAGTGGACCAATTGGAGCGGTTTTGAGACCGACTGCAACTTGACAGGAGTGCGGTCCCCCCGCCCACCAAATTGATTGACAGCTGCGTATTAACATGTCTCCGTAGTAACCCTTATAATCATATCAACAAGACAGGACGTGCGCAAAGCAACCGGGAATTAAAGGTCTGTTCAGTTCGCTAGGATCATCAATCATCATCAAATGTGATCAAGAGTGAGTTTTACAAGTTTAAAGTCTTTTAAAACAGTGCATGATAATGAATTACAGCGATTTACTTCAGCTTTACTTCATCAACACAGCCGCGTGTCAGAACAATTATACAAGAAGACGCTTTAATCCCGGTTTGTGGACGTTAAATCAGGTTTATTTTGTACATTAACGTAACAGATATCCACACAGCAGTGGAGATTAACCTGTATCCTGTCACATTTGCGTGCAAAGACAGTGCAAAGCTAAACGCGCATCTATGTGTGTGCGTGTCTGCGCTGTGTGTGTGTGTGTGTGTGTGTGTGTGTGTGTGTGTGTGTGTGTGTGTGTGTGCGTGAACTTTGTAACGACATTGTGTGTGACTCGTCGTTGCAGATCCACAACAAGTGCATCAAATAATCATTGGTAAAGTTCTTAGTATTTCTCACAAACGTTACTTGATATCTTCTTCCTTTATGTTTGTCTGCTGTCTGAGGCAGCCGAGGGAGGAGATTGAGGCACGCTGACAGGCACGTGGAAACGGTGGGCGTGAAGGACTGGCCTTAAAGGCGCAGTACACAAAAACCTCTACCTCAGTGGTTCTCAACTCCAGTCCTCGGGCCCCCCCGCCCTGCACATTTTGTGTCTCTCTTATTTGACACACAAGGATCAGTTCATGGATCTCCCTGTTAATGAGCTGATGATCTGAATCAGGTGTGTTAAGTAAGGAAGACATACAAAACGTGCAGGGCAGGGGGGCCCGAGGACTGGAGTTGAGAACCACTGCTCTACCTGATGCTCAAAGCTATAAATTAGTAACTTATGAAAGGTATAATAAAAAAATCTGATGGGTGTTTTGAGCTGAAACTTTACAGACACATTGTGGAGAC
>LR812541.1:53431241-53441241 GCA_903798195.1 Danio kyathit
GCTCTAAAGGTCAAACAACAAAAAATAAGGTCAAGAATCTTGGTGTGACTCTGGAGTCAGATCTGAGTTTCAATAGTCATGTCAAAGCAGTTAGTAAATCAGCATACTATCATCTCAAAAACATTGCAAGAATCAGATGCTTTGTTTCCAGTGAAGACTTAGAGAAACTTGTTGATGCTTTTATCAGCAGCAGGGTGGATTACTGTAACGGCCTCCTCACGGGCCTTCTCAAAAGGACAGTCAGACAGTTGCAGCTCATCCAGAACGCAGCAGCCAGGATTCTGACCAGAACCAGGAAATCAGAGCACATCACACCTGTCCTCAGGTCTCTACACTGGCTCCCAGTTACATTCAGAATAGATTTTAAAGTATTATTACTGGTCTATAAATCACTAAATGTAATGTAATGTAATGTAATGTGTATTTATATAGCGCATTTATTGTGTATGGCCATACACCCAAAGCGCTTTACAATCATGAGGGGGGTCACCACCAGTGTGTAGCATCCACTTGGATGATGCGACGGCAGCCACAGGACAATGGCGCCAGTGCGCTCACCACACACCAGCTATTGGTAGAGTGGAGAGACAGTGATAGAGCCAATTCGGTGGATGGGGATGATTAGAAGGCCATGATGGGTAAGTGTCGATTGAGGGACTTTGGCCAGGACACCAGGGTTACACCCCTACTCTTTACGAGAAGTGCCATGGGATTTTTAATGACCACAGAGAGTCAGGACCTCGGTTTAACGTCTCATCCGAAAGACGGATCACTAAATGGCCTAGGACCTCAATACATTACAGATATGCTCACTGAATACAAACCTAGAAGAACACTCAGATCTTTAGGATCATATAAACTAGAAATTCCAAGAGTTCAGTCAAAGCAGGGTGAATCGGCTTTCAGCTACTAACAGCGCCCCTCACTGCTGGAATCAACTCCCAGAAATGATCAGATGTGCTCCAACATTAGGCACATTCAAATCCAGACTGAAAACACATCTGTTTAGCTGTGCCTTTACTGAATGAGCACTGTGCTGCGTCCGACAGATCGCACTATTATGTTTTTCTCTTCTTTTTCATTCTTTTACAACCTGTTTTAACATATTTTTATCTGTTTTTTTATTATCTGTTTTTATTTTTTCTTATACTTGTCTTTTTTATTGCTGTTTATGTAAAGCACTTTGAATTGCCACTGTGTATGAAATGTGCTATATAAATAAACTTGCCTCGCCTATTATTATTAATATTATTATTATTATTATTATTATTATTATTATTATTAATATTATTTTATTATTATTATTATTATTATTAATATTATTTTGTTATTATTAATATTATTATTATTATTATATTATTTTATTATTATTATTATTATTATTATTATATTATTATTTTATTATTATTATTTTATATTATTTATTATTATTATTATTATTATTATTATTATTATATTATTTTATTATTATTATTATTATTATTATTATTATTAATATTATTTTGTTATGGTTACAGGCACCTTTTCCAGTTAGAACAAATAACAGAACCAATGTTGAGAGAGCGCGCGCGCGCGCGGGAGAGAGAGAGAGACCGTGTGTGTCTGTGTGTGTTATCGGCGTGTGTGTGTGTATATTAGTGTGTCGGTGTGTGTGTGTGTGTTGGTGACGGTTTCGCGGCAGCAGGATGAAGCTCTTCTCCGCGCGCGTCTGTGTCTCATTTTGCGCTCGTGATTCCTGATGAAGCTGAAGATGAGAGGATACTGACACACCGCGTTTCTGCCATCATCATCATCATCATATTCATCTTCATCATCTTCTGTCAGCGGTCAAGCGGGTGGCGGACTCTCTCTGTCTCTGTTTCGGACTCGATCCGATCCGGTTCGGTTCGGTTTGATATTATAGGTGAGTGTGTGGACGCGCGTGTGTGATGTAATCCCGCGGCTCTGACGTCATGTTCGTGTCGGTTTGGTACGCGAAGAAGATGGGCCGAAGATTCATCAGCAACGTGCGCAAAGCCAAGAGACACAGACAGAGACTGACGGTGAGACAGATGTGTGCGTGTGTGTATGAGACAGATGCGTGCGTGTGTGAGAGGGAGACAGATGTGGATGTATGTGTGTGTGGTTATAATCAGTGCTGTGTGATGGTTGAGTGATGTAATATCTTGTTTAATTGCCGTACTCGTGATTTACACGGTATTTCCGCCAAATTCACCGACTCGTCGTGTTATAGTGTGTATTTCTGACATCAATCAGCATCAGCAGCTGTATTGGACAATATCATCAGACATGAATGAGGATGACTGAGCTTCTGAACGTGTGTGTGTGTGTGTGTTTGTGTGGTGGAGATCTGTCGGCATATGTGCTACACATTTTTTATTAATGTATGTATGTGTGTGTGTGTGTGTGTGTGTGTGTGTGTGTGTCTTTGTGTGTTTCGTTGGTAGCTGCCAAATTTCTGCTGAGCGCTGCATCCCCTCCATGGCAACCACAGTGATGGTGTGATGCAGCCTGTGAAGGTGTTGCCATGGCAACTGATGTCATGCAGGAGTGTGTGTGTGTGAGAGAGGGACATTACTGAACTAAACTAATGATGCTCATACTGGTCTGCAGTGTTGGGGAGTAACTAGTTACATGTAACGGCGTTACGTAATTTAATTACAAAATAAAAGTAACAGTAATTTGCAACAGTTAACTGAGAAAAAATGTATAATTAAATTACAGTTACTTATGAAAATGTTAAAGATTACTAATGGGGTTACATCTGAATATGTTGAATAATATTATTCTGTTGCTTTGCCTGTTTTTGATATGTGCGATGCCTTCTGCTAAGGCCATTTATTAAAGCGGTGCTATTCTGCTATAACTACATTTCTCAGTAGCGTGGCGGTAGCGTCGCTACTTTCTAAATCAAAAAGCTTTTCAGTAGTGAAGCTATTTTATTAGTGAAGTAGCGCAGGAGCATCCACACAAGTTACATTAACCAATCGCGGATCATTAAGTCACGGCACCGACATTCACAGAGCTGTGAGGCCGGTGTCTAGCTGAAGAAAGTAAATCCATATGATATCGAGAATGATGATTTCTTCTTCTACATGTTTTACGGTGGTCGACAACAAACTTTGGTGCGTTACTAGCTATGTTTCCATCCACGTATTTTCATGCGCATAAAAACCGGTTGATGGAAACGCCAAGATGCAGATAAATTTTGAAAATGTGCATAAAAACACATGCGCATAACTGAGTAGGAGAAACTTTTTATTCGATTAGAAAAGATGCGCATAAACTGCGATGGAAACACTTTTACCGCACAAATTCCAGTATGTGCTTTTGTTATAAGAGGTAATGTGATAAAAATGTGTGTAAATGGACGAACCAGCAGGCTGAGCACACTGTAAACCATCTGAAATGTTGTTTTGCTCATTCTAAAATGCTGTAACCGTTTCAGTATTAGTGTTGTTATATTATTAATGACCTCCAGAATTAAGAGTGTCTGTGCTCCGCGCTTCACGCCTTCAAACGACACCGCGCGTTCACTGCGTGTCAGGATTGTCTTCTGAGGCGCAAGTCATTTATTAGATGTAGAAAATATATTGAAGCAGCTTCTCTTATCGCAGCAAACTCAGTTTTTACTGTTGATATTTGGTGCCAGATAATCAGGAAGTGATGATTTTGTTGGCTTTGACTCGCTGGATGGAAACGCTGCTTTATTCACACATCTTTTATGCGATAATCTAGTTTTGTGCATAAAGTTCATTCGCATTTTTGGATGGAAACATGGTTACTGTCACCTCCCGCTCTGGGGTGCGTTTCCCAAAACCATCGTTAGCCAACTAAGGTCGCAAGTTCCGTCGTTACAAACATAGTTCTTTGATTTGCCATTTCCCAAATCCATCGCTCCAACGAACATTCGCAAACCGTGTCGCAAACTTGTGCACTTGCAACTACACCTCTGGAGCTGTAGTTAGAAACATAACTCCTGGCTGTGTTCTATTCCCACTTATCCCCCCCTAGGGGTCATCAACTATATTTGTCAGAGGGCCAAAGTTTTACCAGACAGTTTCCTTGGGGGGGCCGGACCCCCAAGAAGAAAATCAAAAAAAAATCTCGTTTTGGTTTAACATTGTGTTTAATGTTTATACTTTTTAATTATTATACTTTTGCGATTTTATTTATTTTTGACAGATATTGCTATTTCAATTTGATTTGCGATTTAATTTTGTAGTCAAGTCAATAATTCAATAATTTGTATTTTAGCTTCTTACTGCTAAAATGCAGTGAGTGTTAGTTAAAAAAGGAGCTTAAAAGATATTAACTTATATTAGCAAACATCTCTGAAATTGTACTTATATATATATATATATATTAGTGGTGGGCCGTTATCGGCGTTAACGCGAGACTCTTATCGCGCGATAAAAAAATATCGCCGTTAATCTATTCTCAAAGTTGGGTGAGAGCTGGGTCTTTTCTACGCAAGCTATGATGACTTTCACCTTGATAGTTTAGCGCGGATGTATACCTGACCGGTGAGCCGTCTGGGAAAGAAGTGCCCTTCTGAATCAAATCAGCAGGATGCCTGACTCTAACTGCAGTTGAGCAGTTTCACTTTAACTCACGAACATTTAATTCATGCCTTCGTGACAAACTGGGGTATTAGACGCAAATAAATGAGTAAGGACAGGTGAGAGTGTTATGGAATTTAATAACGCACGCCAAATGAGAAGAAAAAAAACTTCCGCATTTCGCGATGTGTGTGTTTGTGTGTGTGTGTGCGTCTGTGTGTCTGTGCGGTCCTTTACTGACAGCCGCCTGTGTGGATTTTGTCGGAAAATATGGCGAAAAGTCCTACATGACAGGAATAGTTTGTCAGTAATGCCACTAATATCTGCATACTCCACGTCTCAATTCCATTTCTGTTTAGTTCAGTTGTGACTTTAGTCGCATTAAGTAATCAAAAATCGCTGTTTACATGGTAGACTCTTAATCAGAGTATTGTTTAATCATATTAAAATCGTACTAAAGTATTGTTGCCCATGTAAACATACTCAATGTTTGACACCGTCAGGGCTCTGTGAACTTGCCTTTGCGAAGCAGCATTTTGTGTATGTGCGTACATCAAAAGCAAGTATGAAATCACTGTTTGGAGCTTATGTAGGCCTACAGCTCAACATTCATGTTAGTAAACACAAGTACATCTTATTGAACATCATTTATTTTCATCACCAATTATCATAGTAAACAGTTCCTCAAGCAGTTTGTGATGCATTTTGGAAACAGGAGATGAGCCCCTGCTCTAATGCGTCACCTGGCTTGAGAAACCCGTTTCGAGATTAATCTAGATTAAAAAAATTAATCTATGCCCACCTATAATATATATATATATATATATATATATATATATATATATATAATGTGTGTGTGTGTGTGTGTGTGATGAAAGATAATAAATTTGTATATTAAAAGTATATTTTCATTTGTTTATTATACATTTTCATTATTTTTAATAAATCTGTAATATTAAACTCACAGTTTAAATGCACATTTGTAAATAAACAGTTAAAATAGTAAAATAGTGTGATGAGCAATTTGACAAAATGGTTTAAAATATATTTTGGTACATCAAAAAGTGTGTTTATGATAACCATCCGACAAGATAATGCAGCAAAAAATGAGTTCTTAAAATGTCACTAAAATGTAATATTTATACCTCATAATTAAATAGAAAATCAGGCGAATACCTGCAAAAATAACCCATTCAATAAGCTGGCTACAGGCCTGACAGTGTAACGTTTATTAACTGATAAAGAGAGAGTTTAATAAAGACGTCCGTCTATTTTAGCCGTAGTGCAAATTAAACATGTCTCATATAGGAGTATTAATAAAAGATGGAGCACAGGCTGGAGTTTTCTGACAAACCGCCATTATCATGATGGACTCATTCACACTTTTCTTTGAAAAAAGCTCTTTGTGTCCTTTTTTGCTGCCGCCATCCTCACCTGTGTGTGTCAGACCTCACACACCTCATTCTTGCTTGTGAAATTCACCTGCGCTGTTTTGGCGCTGCTTTCCTGAACGCAGCTACAGCCTCTCACATGACAGCAGGCACAGGTTAACATGTCTAGGTTAATATTGACAGCGTGATTTTTTTTTTAAAAGTGAATTAAATTATTGGTGGGGACATTTCAATAGATGGTCCTCCTCTGCGTCTCCTCCGTCCATGCTAAATCTACGCCCCTGCTTTTTTAGCAAGACGCTCCTCATGTAGCCGTTCACACTTTCCTGTTTGTTATTGTGGGCGTTTCGCATAGTTTGGTTGCGCAATTCTGATTGGGCAGTACGAAAGTGTGCTCACTGGATTGGCTAGTAAGACTGTCACACACAGACGACCGTCACACAGACGCCAGTCATGCGTTTGCTCTGAGCGTGGGAAGTCCTCTTGCGATTAGCTAACGCAACGTTCCAAATCGCGATTGCGATTCAATTAATTGCACAGCCCTAGTGTGGACCACTATTTTCTTTTAGATCCTCACAATTTTGGAATCTAGTTGCGGGCCGGACTGAACGGCTCAGCGGGCCGCCAGTTGATGATCACGGCCCTATTCTTTTAGAACATTCTAACATTTACACTTGGAAGTATTCAAATAATAAAGCATTAAAGTCATCTCTCTTAGGTGTAATTTGCTTTCAAAGTATTTTTACAGTTCAGCTTTAGCGATCTTCATGTTTACAATTGCGCTCCCTTCACAGTGCACTTTGAAAACATTGTTTGGGAAACGCACCCCTGGTCGGTGACGTCGCCAACCAGTCATTGTGCTGACACGAGAAATTTGCCTGATGGAAAGATGACTGAGGGAGAGCAGGTCTATATATATATAGTTTACTGTAGTAAAGGCTGAAGTATACTATGGTAATTCATGATAGTTACTTTTGATACTACATTATGTAGTGTAATTTATTAATGAAGAGTTGTAAATATATACAATATAGTGCTCATTCCTAAATATTTCCCTTTACTATAAAGTACTATAGTATTTTAAATGTGTAACATTTAAGAATATGTAATATGGATTTTTTTTTGTTTTTGCTGTTATATACTATACTTTATTTCTGTTTAGTACAGCATAATATTAGCAGTAAATAACTGAACTGAACAGTTCTGCCTCATGTTTCATTGACAGTTTTATTGATCTCTAAGATGTGATTAACTTGGATTTAAGTTGCTTTGATTAAAAAATAAAAATTGCAAAAATTTATTTTTTATTGCAAATGCCACAAAGATCCCCCTGCACAACTGAAATTTAGATTTTGTAACAACAGTAAATGTTTTTGTTATAAGGTCTGGTTTTGTGGTGGCTCTACTTTATCCTCTTAAGGCCCAAGGTGTTTTTTTTACATGCATTTTTTATTTCTCTTTGCTATTTGGGCTTATTGGAACCTAATTAGAATAAAAATCTAATTATCATCTTTTAATATGATGTACTTTTAGAGAAAAATGATGTCCAAATATGTGGACTCGTGGTCCGAACTTACATAAAACACTTTTTCCTGAATTTTCTTTATGCATATTTAACATAGAATTTTTTTTGTTTTGAACTTGCTTTGACTATCAGAGAGTAAAAACAACATTTTTACCCATTTTGGACAGTTAAAAATAGGGTTTGGGACATTTCATATGCTTGCAGGATGACACTGTATGTCTGTAACAAAATATAAATCATTCAAAGTATTTTAAATAGCCACTTAAGAGATAAAATTGTGCTGTCCACATATGTGGACACTCGGGCCCTAGGAGGTTATAACTAAATAAATATAATCTGAATTGAAGTGATGAGAGATGTTGAAAGTCTAGCAGTAAAGAGAGCTTCTGTAAGCTCACACCTGATTGGCATAAATGCTTGAAAATGATTTAGCTGAAAATATCCATTAGAAACCTAAAAGTAATCAGAAATAATCAGTTACTTTACTTTTATAAAGTAATTGAAAAGGTTCACTACTTATGATGATGATGATGATGATGATGATGATGATATGCTGTTTATTGTCACATATACTTCCATGTATTCACATACACTGACATATAGTGAAATTGGACCCCCCGACCATACACAAACATTTCAGGGGAAGACAAGTCAAGGAAAGGTATTATTTAGAAAAAGGAAGTAAGATACATAGGGAAAGATAGGCAAAAAAAGTCCTTCTCACTCTGCTCTAAGATTAGGGCAGAGTCAGATCAAGGATAAAACCAGCCCTGGCAACCAAGCACATAAACACATAGACAAGACAAAACATCGCAACAGGGAATGGGAACAGGGGATGTGGATATAGTCCGGCAAGGGCGGGCAGCCATCCGGCCTGCAGCTGAAAAGCGCTGGTCACAGACCCGCCTACCCCCTCCAGTGGGTGAAATGTAATCTATTACATTTCTAAAGTAACCTCCCCAACACTGCTGGTCTGGTACTGGTTAAGCTAGTTAGTGCTGCAGCCTGTACAGTGTAATGATGTTGATTCAGTATGAGTAGGTACTGGTCATCAGCTAAACCTGGTTGTAATCTGTCTTTTTACCAGGGTAATGGGATTGGTTAGCCGATTAATAACCAGAGTTCCCACAATTTATGGCATTTCTGCAATATCATTGAATTTTAAAGCTTTTTTCTAGACATTGTACGTCATTTACAGGGTGGCTCAGTGGTTATAACTGTGACCTCAGAGTAAGAAGGTCGCTGGTTCAAGCCTCGGCTGGATCATTAGGCGTTTCTGTGTGGAGTTTGCATGTTCTCCTCGTGTTGGTGTGGGTTTCCTCCGGGTGCTCCGGTTTCCCCCACAGTCCAAACACATGTGCCATAGGGGAACTGATTAACTAAATTGGCCGTATTGTATGAGTGTGAATGAGAATGTATGGGTGTTTCCCAGTGATGGGTTGCTGCCGGAAGGGCATCCTCTGCATAAAACATGTGCTGGATAAGTTGGCGGTTTATTCCGCTGTGGCGACCCCTGAATAATAAAGGGACTAAGCCGAAAGGAAAATAAATGAATGAATAATTTCGTTTTTTAAATTTTAGTTCTATTTAGTAAATGTAGGGCAACGTTTCTCAAATTTATGTTGTTTTGCTGTGACAATATACCTAAACCTTTGTCTTAAGTTATATAAATTAAACACTGAGAGAAACAGAAAGTGTTTACCTTTTAATCATAAATCCTACTTCATCATACACTCACCGGCCACTTTATTAGGTACACCTATCCAACTGCTCATTAATGCAAATATTCTAATCAGCCAATCACATGGCAGCAACTTAATGCATTTAGGCATGTAGACATGATCAAGACGATCTGCTGCAGTTCAAAGCGAGCATCAGAATGGGGAAGAAAGGGGTTTTAAGTGACGTTGACCGTGGCATGGTTGTTGCTGCCAGACGGGCTGCTCTGAGTATTTCAGAAACTGCTGATCTACTGGGATTTTCACACACAACCATCTCTAGGGTTTACAGAGAATGGTCTGACAAAGAGGAAATATCCAGTGAGCGGCAGTTCTGTGGGCACAAATGCCTTGTTGATGCCAGAGGTCAGAGGAGAATGGCCAGACTGGTTCCAGCTGAGAGAAAGGCAACAGTAACTCAAATAAGCACTCGTTACAACCGAGGTCTGCAGAAGAGCATCTCTGAACACACAACACGACCAACCTTGAGGCAGATGGGCTACAGCAGCAGAAGACCACACCGGGTGCCGCTCCTGTCAGCTAAGAACAGGAAACTGAGGCTACAATTCACACAGGCTCACCAAAACTGAACAATAGAAGATTGGAGAAACGTTGCCTGGTCTGATGAGTCTCCATTTCTGCTGCCACGTTCGGATGGTCGGCTCAGAATTTGGCATCAACAACATGAAAGCATGGATCCATCCTGCCTTGTGTCAATGTAATGGTGTGGGGGATATTTTCTCGGCACACTTTGGGTTCATTAGTACCACTTGAGCATGGTGTCAACGCCACAGCCTACCTGAG